>JAPYZT010002298.1:0-28686 GCA_030522965.1 Tryphoninae sp. A BG-2022a
TTATTCGAGATTGTTGATAACTCGATAATATTTGCGATTTTATGAATTTCATTCTTAATTAAATTAAAAACCTTCTGCCTATATATTTCAATTCGACGACTTTTAAAAAATTTGCAATTTTTAAAAAAACTTCTTCATTCGTCTATAAAGCTATCTCGATTCGAAGCTAATTAGCACGAGAATTGGACTCTAGCGGAGTTTTCAAAATTAGCATTAAAACGTTAATGAGAAATACAGTAGAGTTTAATTATGCTCGTAGCGGGGCACTTTGCAGTTGGATTCCATCGGAGATTCGCTGAGGCTGATTGCGTTGATATAATTACCCAACGAATCTTTGAAATTTGCATGGGAACAATAACGAACCGTACGTTAGTCTAATTATCGATAATTCGACTTTCCGATTTTTTACGTCTCTCCTTCCGTTACGATTCATCGACGATGTTAATTCCAAACCAAGACCGTTGGCGGATTTAACCTCAAAAATCCGAATGAATACAATATTTTCATAAAACTGGTCGAAAACGACGTCCTCGTTCTCACTCTCGATCTTCGTTGCACCGGCAAATATTCCTACGGAAAAAAAAACAAAACTCGTCGCTTCAAGATTCCACGAAAGAGAGTCGACAGACAAGAAGGTGATACGACCGTGGCGCACGCGGGCGTCCATCGGTGAACTAAGAGCCGAAACCACAAACCGTCCGATATACGAAGCATACTTCGCGAAGGCGTCTAATGTTTGCCCTCTGCTGCACGGTATTTCTTTTTCTTATTCGTCCATTGTCGATATTCAGCGAAAAAAAATTTCGTTTCACCTTCACAAATATAAAGAAACATTAATTTTTGGATTAATTATAATTAACGAAGCGTTGAATAAAAGAAAAAACATTCACCTGTAAGAACGCCGGGAACCCGCATATTTATCCAGCGCAGATTCTCCGCTTATCGAAAAGCCCGGAAAATCTCGACGATAAAGCCAGAGTTCCGTATCTTTCGCCTTCACCTTTACCGTCGCTCAAAGTCTTAATTCCCAGTGTATGAATGAACTTGTCAAAACAAAAAAAAAGAACCTCGCGCACTTGTGGCACACACGCACGAGAAAAAAAAACGGTGATCGGCACGATTCACAGAGTCGAATGACACATCGCGCTCGCGGTGCAACTGTAAAAGCAGGTATATAGGAAAGAGTCGCCGATGCCGCGGCAGCAAACGCTTATTTCCCGTTCTCTTTTTCTCGGATTAGCAAGTTTATTTATTTTCTTGCGTATTCATCGAAATCGCGACTTTACCGATTTGTCATTGCGTCGAGCGAGTTGTCGTTTGTTCGATCGGACGGTAAGTTTGTTTTATTTATTTGTTAACGCATTTCAACGACGATAATGTTCGCGTACAGTCTATACAGGACTACAGTCGACGCGCTACTAGTGGCGAACTACGGTGAGCCGCGCGCGACGATCTGGCAGCTCAGTGAGCGCCATTACCCCCACTCCTTTAGCCCCTCGGAAGCCCCTTCGCTGATCGCTCTCTTCCATCTCGATCCCCTTCCTCCTACAAAGTCCTCGCAACGCGAACGTAAACTTTCCCCCGTTGTGGCAGCGCCGCCACTAGAACCACCTCCACACATCGCGTATGCCGCGAACACGAAAACACAAATCGCCGCGATCACCGGAGGTTCTTCCTTCGCCACCAGGTGCGTCGCCATCGCAGGCTTCGCACGAGTCTATGTAACGTTCGTCTGGATAATACTAACGGATAAAAGGGATACAAAAACTTTTGCAATTTCGGAGCTTCGACGAACTTTTGGTTGGAATCTGAGTGACGTAATAATGTATGCACTGGGCAAAGCAACTTGGAGGAGACTTTTCGAAAGAGTTTTGGAAAAAAAGTTCTTTATTACTCTGGTTTGTTGATTTTGGCATGGAATATTTGTGAAATTTGTTTTCGAATATCATCAACCATTTCTTAATATCCGTCGATACTGTTGTTTTTACGTTTCATTAAAAGGTTAGGAGACTGTTAGTACATGACCTTGAACTTAATATGAGATTTTGAATCAGCACTATAGAGAGAAAAAAACCGATGTGTTTATGGATATTGATGTTTTTTTTTGTTTTGTCATCGGGTATATACCAGCAGGGGTCTGAGTGGAAAGCGATGTACGGTGGTGGGTGTCTCGCTGTTAAGCAGCCTCGCGGAACTCCATTCGACTAAATGTACAGGTACGGAACGTGTATGCGAGACATTTGGAGTGCAGAATACTAGGGGTTCTCTCTAGTTTTCGTTGAAACACGTCGAAAGAAATTTATGGATTATAGTACGTAGGATTGGTGGAAAATAAATGATTTGAAATAAAAAGACAAAAAAAAATATTCCTCTGCCGTGACAATGTCATCTTGCGAGACATTGCCGTGACCAGGATTCGAACCTGGGTTACTACGGCCACAACGTAGGGTCCTAACCACTAGACGATCACGGCTATCAGAGAACTTGAAATTGTTGATTCATTTATCAAACAATACGGAATTTTTCGACATGGATGACCGATCGACAACTATTTGATATTTATTGAGCGTAGTGGTTGATCTAAACTGATTGTTTAAAAAACATAAGCGGTGAGAGTTTCTCCTACGGTACAAGCGAATTGTAATTTGAAAGTTGCGTTACTTTTTGAGATCCGCAAATTACATTGTTGCGTTCATTAATGAGCTGGCATTGCAAACCGCGATACTTTATTACTAGTTATAACAATTAAACATTATTATTCATTTAGCTCCTAAACTTTTGGCGATGTTGAATAATTTTTACTTACATTCTACCTGAACAAAATGAGGAAATTTGTTATTTCATACGTATAATTTACATAAAGTTAGTGTTTTCACTATTAGCCCAAGCAATGAACAATCTAATTTAATTTAACAATAATGATTATTATCTTAACCTCTAAAGCGAGGCCGTGGCGCTATCCTGCGCGTAAAGAAGAAACTGGGTGTCGCCATGTCGGTGTGTCTGAGGTCGGTAAGTCAGATTCTTTGGAGATCGCTAGGTTATCGATTGTACATATAATATCGTATCGATCGTAAAGTAAGGTGATGTTGTATTATTAAATTATCTGTTATATTATAGGTTATATCGTTATACAATCAATCAATATTTTTATTTTTAGGTTCAATCGTCTGTTCCTAGATTACCGAGGAATGATATATAGATATGTAAATATGTGACGGACTGCTATCATTGTCATCGTCTATTAGTTTTCATTCGATCCTTCAAACATTTTATTTAAATCCAAGTGTGGATCAATATTACTATTATCCGTATCTTTCCAAATGCTTCTCTGACATTCAGAATTTCAATACCGCATGGATTTGCAATATTTAAACAGGCTTAATAATCGGTATATATATATATATATATATATATTCTCATATATTCGCCCTTCCGTCTGGCCATTTCCCTCTCAATACGATCCCCTCTTTCCAGCGATATCGCAGCCGCAGCCCGCGCCCTTTCATACCTTCCGGTTTCCGTCTAGGTTGTATGACGGAACTTGTATTTATATCGAGCCCAACGGAACATAAACTTTCCATTTTGTACTACAGTTCTGTCCAGTGGTTGTACATTCACATTGAGCCCACGTTGAACAATAAAAGCCCGTATCGGCAACGGTTTCACGAGAGCGGAGAGTACGACGTAGTGGGAGCGATGAGGTAAAGCTGACTACGGTGGGGGCGGCGTTGCAAAGAACGCCAGTGAGGAGGTAGGAGGTGCGCGACGAGCACACCAGAATCTCCGTACGCGATATAATCTTCGTATGTCGTGTAGTCGGTGCGTGTACGTGCGGTACTGCACCGAATACATATAAACGTACGTTCCAATCTACGTGCAGTGAAGCCTCCGAGAGCTTTAGTTACATACCGAGAAGACATTCGTCTCCGGGTTTTTGCGAGTGAAAATGTCAGCTCTGTGGTGAATCATTCGTCGCGCTCACGGACTCCGACACGTCTCTCGCCTCCCATTCGCGTCTTTCGAAAGTTCGTTGTTTGTTTTTTTTTTTTTCAACGGGTACACACAGTGGTAAGTACTATTCGTAATAATCTCTAAGCAAACAAATTATATAAAGAAAGACCGCACGCAATTTCCTATTTTTTCGAGAGTTTTTATGATCGTGGTTTTTATTTGGAGAAAGCAAAGTAGCATACACGCTTTTCCCTCGATACGTCTCTCTGGCATGCATCCTGGAGTGAAATTTTGTTGTTAATTATCGATATAGGTCGTAACGATGCGCGTAAGATGAGGTTAGAAAGCTGCTATGGGCTTATCACCGGTCTTTGCATCTGTCAGATTTCTCGTTGACAACTCATCGTATCGTGTCGTATCAGTCGATAACGAGCCAACGGCTCTTTATTTATCGTGACGTGACCCTAACTTCTTCAATGTTACTGAATCGTCGTGTTATTGACTCGGTGTCGCACGAACGCTTTTTTCGCGAGATACTTCGTGTGTACGTGAGCACGGGTGCAATGGCGTTCACTTATCAGAGAATGCGTGGTTTTCCGTGTACAAGTTATTCCTCACGATGAGTCGAATGTCCAGAGATAATTCGGTATGTCAACAATAATCCATCGAGGAGGGTGTTCGCGTGAAATTTTTGGCAAACACTTGCCTTTGCCGCAAATTAAAAAGTGTTGTAGCCACTCTCTTTATTCAAAATTTTTTTGGGTATCAGTGATAACCGTATTTTTTTTTAATAGAAGTAATAATAATTATATGACAAAGAATCAAGGATAGTGTCTTGTATGGTACAGGTTTATATCGAAATTTATATCAGAATGTGAAAAAAGCGACGGGTTATCGTGGAGACAATAACATAACCTCAATGCGCAAACGCCATTTCATATCATGGTGTCTGTCAGTTCGTCCGGAAATCCCAATTAGCACTGAACTCAAGTCTCTATGACGATTATTCCTATGTTCGTTTCAACGAGGATGCAAATTAATGTTAAGAGAATAAGGATATAGTAGATTATTCCCATTTACATATTTAGGTTCATGACACATTGTGAAATTTTTGTGATATCGTTTCTAGAATTGAAACAAAAAGAAGAGAATTAATTTGTGAATTAAACTTTATACAACTTTGCTTGTAATAAAATGTTGTGTCTAAACAAAGGGTAGAATAGTGCACTTGTTGCGTCTACAAAAGTCATTAGTAACATATTGACATGACTAAAAAACATTAGTTTTATAGTGGTAAAACTCTCACTCTGTCACGATTATTTTTACTCTACATTTGACTGACGATAAAAAACGCGGATCACGTTCCATTTTTTCTGCTCGAAAATTCCATTTGTCATGGTCGTTACATGATTCTACAAAATGTGTAAATCTTAAAAGCCTTTTATAAACAGATGGCTGCACACTTTTGTCTGTTTTCTTCGCACCTCAGTGCTCTTAAAACTTTTCAACGGACTTTTTTTCTTGTTGAAACATAAACTTTAGAACTATGGAAGAGCCGTCGAGCAGAGGGCCATCGCCATCCCATGGCAGCAATTATTCCGAAGATCTGGATGGAACGAATTTGCCAATTGTGACGTTGCTGGATGACAGAATAGTGGATGTTACTTCCAAAATTTCTCTGGGATCATTGAGAACCCCGCCAACCAAGAAAGCCAAGAGGGTGCGATTCTTTCGCAATGGTGATAAATTTTACACAGGAGTCGTCATGGCAGTCACTCCCGAAAGATACCGCAATTTCGATAGTCTGGCTTCTGATCTGACCAGGGCTTTGATTTCAAGCGTCACTTTGCCTAATGGAGTCAGAGCTATTTACACGATGGATGGTAGAAAGGTTCAATCTATTGGAGATCTCGAGGATGGCAAGTGTTACGTCGTTTCGGGACAAGGAGAATTGTTCAAAAAGGTGGAATATTCAGCATCGAAAGTACGCAGAGGCAGTTCACTTTCAGGCTTGCCACAATCGCCAGCTGGTACTGGCAGACAGATGAGCTCGATACCCACCTGCGTCAGAGCAAAAATTGTCACCCTCGTGAGAAATGGCTCGAAGCCACGACGAGTTGTTCGTCTGTTATTGAACAAGAGAAATTCACCGAGTCTCGAACATGTATTCGAGGCAATAACTGAAGCTGTGAAATTGGACTCTGGTGCTGTCAGAAGAGTGTACACAATAACTGGAAAACCTGTAATATCGTTGGAACAATTTTTCGAGACTGAAGACGTTTTCGTCGCTTATGGGACAGAAAAATCGACTCAGGAGGATTTCGAACTCGATGTCGAGGAATCTAAGAACGTGCAGAGCGTTCGTCGAGGACCATGGATCTCCAAGAGGCAGGGCGGACCAATGCCAGTTATGCCGAGAAAATCTGGGAAAAGTACACTCATAGCTCCACCAATACTGCCACAACCATCCTCATTAATGCTGCCACAACCATTGAGACTTCATTATACTGTTGGACATGTTATCGGTGACGGTAACTTTGCGGTCGTTCGACACTGCATTAATAAGTGAGTGTGGTAGCATTTGCAGACCATTGCACAAGTCTGTTTATAATACTGAAAATAATATTTTGCGAGGGCTTTCCTTCCTTAAATGTATTCAATTTTCATCGTTCGCTCATTTTTCTAATCTTTACTCGTGTAAAAATTTTTCTATTAACAGTCTATTAAAAACCTGTGCAATCGTTTTTTCAGGCAGTTACAATTGTCGTATGTGTTCCAAGCTTGTTGCGTACTTACTGGAGCCCAAGAATGAAACCATTTATTGCAAAGCCCGTTGAGCGGGTAAGCGTTGAACTAGAGACAGGTATTGCAACATCGTGTATCGATTTCAGAACGACCGGTGCCGAGTACGCGATGAAAATCGTCGACAAGTATAAGTGCCAGGGCAAGGAGACCATGCTGGCAAGCGAGGTGGCGATTCTGCGACAAGTATGCCATCCAAATATAATCAGTCTGATCTGCGAGCAAGAAACTGACGATCAGCTTTTCTTGGTCATGGAACTCGTCAAGGTAAATTCCCAATCACCATACAGTAAAATTTATTTCTTCCACTTTTAAGAAATCTTTATTAATCAACGAAAACAAATTTTAGGGAGGCGATTTGTTCGACGCGATTGCAGCGGCGACGAAATTTTCCGAGGCCGAGGCAAGCGTGATGATCGGTCACTTAACATCAGCGTTGGCATATCTTCACTCTCATCAAATTGTTCATCGCGACGTCAAGCCTGAAAATCTGTTAGTAGAGATGGAGGGTAGTCAGGTGCGATGCCTTAAGCTCGGTGACTTTGGTCTGGCTCAGGTCGTTCGTGAACCTCTTTATACAGTTTGCGGCACGCCCACGTACGTTGCGCCAGAAATCCTCGCTGAAAGTGGCTATGGCCTCAAGGTAATTTCATTAGAAACGAAAGAAAGGATATAAACACGATTGCTTCTCGTAACAAGATTGTGACTAATGCTGTTGCGCAACGTTAACGCGATCGCATTTGTCGAGAGTCAAAGGTCCCAGAAAAAGAAGAAAAAAAAAATGAATTGCGCTATAAAAACTACTTTGGCAACCATACTCGTAGATCACGCGATCGAGAAACCCGCTTGACGTACATCCAATATTTATATGGACAGACCGCTTCCTACTCCTCGGTGTTTCCCTGCCCACAAATTTCCATTTGGGATTCAATGAACTTTTGAATAACCCGTTAAGACACGCGGAGACCTTGTTGACTGTTGGAATCGAACTGTTCACGAGTCGAACCGGACGAACGAACGGTTCGAAACGTTTTTTCTCATCTTTAAATAATCGTAAATCGTGCGCTCGATTGTTTTCATTCGCAGATCGATGTTTGGGCAGCAGGCGTTATTCTCTATATATTGCTGTGCGGTTTTCCGCCTTTCGTCTCGCCGGAGAACGATCAAGAAGAATTGTTCGAGCGTATCTTGAGCGGTCGATACAAATTCAGAGCACCTTATTGGGATCCAATTTCAGACTCGGCGAAGCAACTCATATCGAATATGCTTCAGGCGCAACCGGAGCTGAGATTCAGTGCCGAGGATGTTCTCGATCACCCGTGGCTTGTGGTAATCATCGTTGCTTTTTTATATATTTTTTTCATCATTCGACATTCATCAAAATTCCTATTGAGATCAATTATTTTGGCACTAGCATAAAAAGCCATTTATTATATGCACGGCTTATGTCACAGTGTTTAGTCAAGGTGGACAATTATGTAGTGTATCGTTTAAATGTAGCACACACGTTTGTGGATCGCCCAAGTTCTATTTGTTTTGTATTTAATTTATCATCATTTTTTTACCGCTAGCTTTTGTACAGCACAGATACGATATTATTGATGTAATTCGATGTAGCGTTTGAATCACTGACAAGCTCGTTCAATTTCAGAGTCGCGAGACTCACTTCTTCCGCCAAACGCACGCTTTATAAAGGCTTTTTATATCTCCCTGTCCGAGCACGGTCTTTCCAAAGACAAATGGAAATCATCAAATGTACGATTTTGAAAAATTATGGGAAAAGAATTATCAGAAAATTTCTGCTTCGATCTTTGAAATTTAATCGTAATTTGGCAAAGCTTACACCCGATTGGTAATTAATTGGTAGCTTAATCCTTAGTATCTTTCTTCTTCAAACAAAACTGGTCTCGGACTATTTTCCAACGTTTCTACATCCTGCTTTTCGAAGATCCCTTCACGAGCACTATGTTTCACAGAATCGATAGATGATCAGCTGGAAACTTTTCAAATTAATCAAAATCTCACCAAATATTGTCGACAATGAAAACCGAAATTTTTACACCAAAGTAGCAGCATTGTATAGATAGCTCATCTTACGAGAATTTAATTTTTTCCAATGGGGAGATGTCGATACTATTTTATTTTTCTTCTCGCATCTCCTTAAATTTGATGAAATAGTTCTTGAAAGTTAAAAGCAAGATTTGCATAGTAAACTTGCAACTAGTCGATAGTTTAGACAATCTAAAATTTCACTTTTGCACCCAAAAGATGATTCAAGAAAATTTTAAAACGAATTCTCACAAATGTCCAATAGCCACACCTGCGAAACAAAAAAAAGGATCCTCCGCGAAACGAACGCACGTAATTCACGCAAGCAATGCTTATCTGCAAAGTAGTTGTTTGTCCGTATCTGTAGCGGTGCTTTTCTTTTCTTTTTTCCGTCCACACGCGTCTCTGTACATCAGCAGAGCTTTCTAGGAGGCGACCAGACCGTATCAGGATCCGGAACAGCTGGCAAATCGTCGAAGCAACACAGGGATCAGCAGTGTCAGCCGTTAAGGCTGGCGACGTTCGAGTTCGATTATAAGAAGCAGCGACGCGTCGAGATCGTGGCATCGCCTCGAGTCAGCTGCAATTCGAACGATCTTGGTACCGTGAGCTCGACGAACGCGAGGGCACGGTTGCTCGACGCGTCGCTATCGGTCAACGAGGCTTTCCACAAAAGTAACGCGCAACAAGATAATCGTCGTGACACGGATGAGATCGACCACGCGAATGGTAACAGTCGCAATGGAGACGACGAGCCACTATCATTAAGCGCCGATTGTCTTCGCGATATTCGCAATCTCACAACCTCGCTGCAAGATCTCATGAATAACATCGACGCAAATTCCGACAACGAAGTCATAAGAACGCGTAGGGTCAAGAAAAAGTGTTCGTCACAAAGGAGTTTGGTCTCATCCACGTGCAGCATACCCGAAGACGACGATGAAACAACGATCAACGGGGAACAATTTGGTATTGTTTACGAAAGTCCCACAGTTTCAAAACAACATTCCGCGAATACAAGAAATGGCAAAACACCGTTGGAAATTCATTCCAGCTCGTTGAAGACACCGACCAATCGTCACGAGAACTCCTCGGTCGTCAACGAGCAACGTCAGGATACACCGAAAACTGGGAAACGCAGCGTCGACAGAATTCTACGTCCGAAACGTACGAATCTTTGCAAAATTAGTGCTTTCGGAAGGAGAGGCTCGAGGGACAGTAGCTCCAACGAGCGGGATGGTAGCTTGATGAGAAATTCACCGATAGAACGTCTTTCCCAATCGACCGATGGTCTCAGCGGAAGTTTCGACAACAATATCGAGACTTCCGACAGTTTTGTCAACATACAATTCGCGCAAAGCGCTAGACGAGGTAACGAGTCCAGCTCGACTCAGAGCATCGAGTCTACGGACAGTTTTGAAAATACGAGATTCACTATAGACGCTGCGTGTAGAACACAGTTCCAGGACAAGAAGAGCGACGACGTAGTAACGAATCAGCCGGGCGAGAGAGCGCAGACTCCTAATTCTCGACGAGCCGAAAATTCCGACAGAAGAAAATCTACCGGCACAACTAATCGACAAATACGACCACCCACCGAGTATAATTATTCCAAAATTTCGAGGCCTTCCCTCATTCCCGTACAGAGCAACGGACAAACGAGAAACGCCGTTAAGTCTGTGGAAACGTCGAAAATTCCTTTCAACGATTCGGTAAAGCTACGCGAGAAGAAAAACGTCGCTGGTACGACGAGTCAGACCAAGAACGAATCGAGAAACAAACGATTCAGTTGTATTTCACAATACTCGTCGAAGCTCGTCGACGCGAGAAATGAGATGAAAACTGAGAGGCGTACGTCGATTGGAAATGGGAGAAAATGCAGTTCGACCGACGAGTTGCGCGAGGAGCAACAAAAGCCGAGCACAGCCAAGACGAAACGTTTTAGTCTTTATTACACGCCTCAACCTGCGAGAAAGAATTACGAAATGGAAAACAAGAGCATGAAAATTGCGAGCAAGACACCGGGAACTTCGGGAAGTCGACCGACCAGCTGGAAGACACCGGAAACTAGCAGGAAAATCGTCGAGGAAACTGCTGGGAGCAACGCGACGAGAAATCGTAAATCGGTGATCGAATCAACTACAGCAGCGAGTAGAAGCAAGGCCAATAAACAAACGATTCACACGAGGCCGAGCACCGGAAATTCCGAGCAAATGATGAAATTTTTTTCTAGAGAATTTAGAGTTAACGATGCGTCTTCGCGAGACGGGGGAAAACTGTCGTAATAGGAAATTATCGCTAAGAACTTTGGTAAAGTAATCTGAAATGAAAGATATTCAGATTTGATGCTCCTTTCGTCCTTACTATTGAATTTTTCTTCAATTTTGGGAAGTCAAACTTTCCCTGCTCTGGTGGACACGTTTTTTCAAGAACTTTTATCTTACCATCAATTATCACAAGTTCAATTATTGTTTTACTTCACGGACAGAAATCTAATTTTATCCTTCTTATCTCAAAGATAAATTGAAAACAAAGATATACATAAAGTTGTTAATTTTTTGCCTTTGGAAGATTAAAAAGGTTAAATCAACGAGCATGAAAGTTCGTCAGGAAAAAATGTGTCCAAAGTGTACATTCTTAAGTTTACCTCGAAGTGCAATAAATTATTATTAAAAGTGATTGAGTGAAACTCTTTTCTGTTGTATTGCTTCTCTATCTTATAACGTATCTCAAAGTACACATTTGTAAGAGCGGAATTCGTTTCTGTTGGAAAATTCAAGAACGAGGCGACGAAAAGAGTGTGAAGTTTGTGAAATTAATCTTAGACTGCGTCGTTAGAAAAGTTATTTTGATTTATTGCGACTTTATGGGCCTCGTAACTCGATCGATCGGGTGTCTCGTCGCGTCTTCGAAATGCGAGAAAACAAACAAAATATTGTACAATCTATGAACAGAGAGTTTGAAAAAATCGTACGCAATCGTGACACGCCAAATGCATTTAAATTAGAATTATTTTATATCCCGATATTGCGTCGCGAATAAGTTTTTAGCGATCGAATCGTCGATACGGTCTAACTGCTAGTTTAAACCGTCTAAATCTTTAGATTGTACCTTGTGAATCGTGCGAGAGCGTGAGGAAAAGTCAGTAACGGTTTATACCATATAAATAAATTAAGAATGCAAAAGTTCCGAAACTGAGCGAAGATATATTGCGTGCTATTGAATTTCTTTTTTCAAATATAAAATGTTGTCAAGATCATTAAAGTCGAAATCCTCCTGCGTGAGAGAGTGAGACAGTGACGAGGAACTCTAAAAGTTTATCGAACTATCGCGCGAGATAAATGAGTCGACCGAGTAAAAGGAATGAAAAAATTGATGATAAAAATGAAAGAAAATGAGAAAAACCGTAAATCCCATCGCGTCTCGCGCATCCAAATTTGCTCAATTACAAGAGAGATTGATATTTTTGTAAAAGTGTTGATTAACGTCCCCGAGCACACGAAACAATGAGCAATAAAATCCGATGGCGCGTTGCGAATGTGATAATCGAATCGTTGGGAAAATAAACAAACAAAAAAAATGACAGAGAGAATAACGTAGAATATTTTTTACATTTATTTTTGTAGAGAACGCGTCAAAGATTCCGTCTTGTTAAACTCTTTGTGTTTCCTCGCCACTGTCTGATTTACAGGGACTCGTACCAAGACCTGCCGCTATCGCATATTCGTTTTTTTTCTAATGCAAATCGAACGAACAAATAATATTTCTAATCAATGTTGTAAATATAATAATAATAGAGATAACCGATTGTCGAAGTGGTCGAGACGATGCTCGTCGACCCTCGCATAGAGACCCTCGCGCCGTCGTATAATATAATTTAAAAGAAGGACGTAGTTTGAGCGCAGGATCAATTTTCTTTCAATAAAATAAATTCGTATTCCTTCGAAATTTCGCGTTCGGTAGTGAGTAGAAAAGCGAGCGAATATGTATATCGGGTATTCTACGACAAATTCATTAAAATCTCATAAAAAGTATAAAATAACAATCGAGAAAACGAGAAGATTTTTGTCAAGTACTTTGATACAATAATAATTGCGAATCAGATTTGAATCATTGTACGTCGCATTTTCATCGATTTGTTATGGAGTACCTTATATATAAACAGACACACATGTACACATGTGTAACTTTTGTAATTCTAAGCGGTGCGAATAAGCGATAATAAAAAAAAACGCACTCTCGTGCACTGTAGGCTGTAGATTTTAAACAAATGAAAAAAAAAGTGATTCACGCCAAATATTTAACGAAAAACAAGCGAAAAAAAATACAAGTATAAAGGA
This sequence comes from Tryphoninae sp. A BG-2022a, assembly GCA_030522965.1. Classification (NCBI taxonomy): domain Eukaryota; kingdom Metazoa; phylum Arthropoda; class Insecta; order Hymenoptera; family Ichneumonidae; species Tryphoninae sp. A BG-2022a. The sequence continues at coordinate 13,146 of JAPYZT010002298.1, forward strand.
TGTATTTATATCATAGTATTATTATACACTAAAAACTCACCGAAGCGGATAAAAGAAACGAATCTTCATTTACATACCACTCGCCAATGTATGCGTCTATTTATGCCTAGCGCCTCTCCTCTTTCCAATGTAGATTATATTTACATTCCATACAATTCAATAATCATATCGATCTGTGTTTTAAGTTTTGAACAGAATAATCACGTTCAAATTTTTCGCGGCACGAACGATCGGCTGAGCGAAGGAGAAACTGTTTTACCGAATACCGTTTTGAAAACGGTTCGCGATGTAACCGCCTGGTGGCAGCACCGTCCACGGAGTGAAGTAAACGCTATAGTAATAATGACCGATGCACATGGACATGGACTCGCAGTCTGTCAAAACATCATTAGCGTTATATTGTTGCTGGCGTGTGGTGAGTATATTGTGAGATCTCTCGAAGGAACGATTCTAAAGTTGAAATCGACGTTATTTAACCGCTAGACAGATTGATATCACAGTTGGATAATAGAGATAATGATTTTACAGCTCGTAATATCCAGCGAGTTCAACTTTTCATGATCCTTGATTCGCTCTTCCAAGGCTGACGCGTTGTCTTCCGCAAGCTACAAAACACGGGTAAAGTTTCTCTTTTACTTAACACATATGTTTCTTTGTATGTAAAACGCATTCTCTCTAAAATTGTACTTGATATTTTCAATAAAACCTTCATGTTTACATACACGCGACCTTCAGATGTCCTTGATGCATAGTAAATCTGTACAGCATGTAAATATCACTCTGTGCGCATAAGTGCTGCGCACTGCGCGATTTTTTCCATCATGGCGTCGCCTTTGTCACTTACACTCCGTGTTCCGAATAGTTTCGTTAATTTCTTCACTAAAAAGTGACTATATTCGACGAAAAAAGTTTGAAAGTGTTTCGAAGACGACAAGTGTTGCGAGGATTAGTAAGTTTTTGTGTCCAAACACGGCACGAGTACGTAAATTCACTCGGAAACACTTATGACAACCGGGCTGACAAAAGTTGTCGATTCTTTTCCCAAAGTCCTCGACTCTGAGGACATTTTTGCAAAATTGGAATAGATTTGTCTTTTTTATACGCACCCGTTACGTACGACATTAGAAATACCACAAAATATACATATTTTTAATATTTGCAGAAAATATAAGCGTATGTGCGAATGTGTGCATACATGCCTATCTACATGCAGCTACAACGAGCGAACGTGCGCCGCTTGGACAAGCGTGTCGCGCAGCGCCGCCGATGGCGCGTTTGGAATGTTTGGATTCGGTGGTCCCGAGCCTTCAGTACGTTCGTCGCGCGCGTGGAACAAGGGTGGTTTGCCGGTGTGTTGTGTTTTGCCGGCACGTTGGAAAACATCTTCCTCACGTACGTAAAATCCGATGGTTGTGTAACGCATGTTTCGTTGTTTTCTTTTTTTTCATTCGGTCCGGTTGTGAAATCGCGTACAGTGACAATCCTGCGAAGTTTTCTTAAACCTCGAAATATCGATACATATCAAAGTGTAGGTTATGCGCGAGTGCCTGTTGATCGTCATATCTTGAACATTATATAGTTGTGTGTGTATAGGTTACGTGATGAAAGGATGTCACCAAGATGAGTTCTGGTTTATTGTCCCGACGGTAGAGGGAATTCGAGGCAGATGAGATCGACCCTCGTTCGATCAGGTGAGCAGTTGAAAACTGGAACTTATAACTATTTTTTTTTCTTCGCTGGATCATCCGATTTTCATCAATTTTTTACATCTGGCTTGTTGAAATGCGTCGAGCTGTATTTCATACTTTCCACGCGCCAAATATATTTTCATCGTTGATTTTAATTGGAATTAGACTCCTAATTTTTCTTAACTATTTTCATATAATTTAAACTTTGCAGGTCGACCTCGATTGTCTCACCAACATTTCTAAAAAGGAAAACTAAACGATGACCTAAAAAAAAAGCTAAATTCCACAAATTCTAAAATAAATTAATCCTTAAAAAAAGATGAGTTCTCATTGAAATCTCAATTATAATACGACGTTGACAATGAGGCTGCCTCATTAAACAGGAAAAAGAATATCTCCCATTGTCATAAACGGCTAAACGGTCGAGGAACGAGATGAAGAATGAAACGAGAGAATGAGGGAAAGAAAAACAAAAGAAAGCAAAAAGAAGGGAGAGAGAAAAGAGAAAAAAGGAACACCTTGAGAAAATTATCAACGGTACTACACCAATTAAATTCATACGACGTGGCGTCAAGTGCTCTCGCGCCTCGAGCTCTTTCTTTCGCCTCTTCTCTCGTTCTTGCCCCCGTCTCTCTTTCATTTCTCGCGTCTACACTCTGCACTGGACGTGAATTAAATTCACGAGAGAAACCTCCTCGTGCCAATTATATGAGCAATAACAAGGGAGTCCTAGCCAACGCTCGTATACTGATATCTTTCGTACAAGTACCACAACGCGTCCTTGCGCATTTTATTATCGTCCCGTAAGCTTTGGAGGTTATACAGGTCGGTGTGTACAATGCGGGTCAGTCTCGTTACGAAAGATCAAACAAAGCTGATGTAACGTTTCAATATAAACGTTAATAGAAATTATTCAACAATAATAACATAATATATATAAACTACAATTCTTATCTAAACAAAAACTGCGAGTCAGCCTCGTTACGAAAGATTAAACAAAGCTAATGTAACGTTTAAAAATAAACATTAATAGAAATAATTCGACAATAATTAAAAAATATATATAAACTTAAATGATTAAAATTTATCTATGTTCAAAAAATTAAGAAAACAAATCACAAATTAATTATTTTTTCATTCTAGTCTTCTTCGGACTTGTTACGTTACGAAAGATCAAACAAAGCTGATGTAACGTTTGAATATAAACATTAATAGAAATTATTCGACAATAATAACAAAATATATATAAACTTAAATGATTAAAATTTATCTATGTTCAAAAAATTAAGAAAACAAACCACAAATTAATTAGTTTTTCATTTTATTCTTCTTCGGACTTGTTACGTTACGAAAGATCAAACAAAGCTGATGTAACGTTTAAAAATAAACAATAATACCAAAAATTAAGAAAACAAACCACAAATTAATTATTTTTTCATTCTAGTCTTCTTCGGACTCGTTATGTTACGAAAGATCAAACAAAGCTGATGTAACGTTTCAATATAAACGTTAATAGAAATTATTCGACAATAATAACAAAATATATATAAACTACAATTCTTATCTAAACAAAAAATGCGAGTCAGTCTCGTTACGAAAGATCAAACAAAGCTAATGTAACGTTTAAAAATAAACAATAATACAAATTATTCGACAACAATTAAAAAATATATATAAACTTAAATGATTAAAATTTATCTATGTTCAAAAAATTAAGAAAATCACAAATTAATTAGTTTTTCATTTTATTCTTCTTCGGACTTGTTACGTTACGAAAGATCAAACAAAGCTGATGTAACGTTTAAAAATAAACAATAATACAAAAAATATATATAAACTTAAATAATTATAATTTATCTATGTTCAAAAAATTAAGAAAACCACAAATTAATTATTTTTTCATTCTAGTCTTCTTCTTCGGACTTGAATCGCAGATACGATTAATGTTTTAAGGACTTTGGCTCGTAAATATTTATTTTCCGATTGAGACATAAATTTATGTTTGTTTCTTTTTTTTTAGCCGACCCGCACGTTCCCTGCAGTGTTCGATATCGCGCGGTACGTGCTTGCGGCGATTTGTTTCTTACATCGGGGAAAATCGAGCTCTCGCGGTAGTTACGTAGCGCGAGCATAAAAATATTTTACAACGGCCAATTACAACGTTACGGAGGAATCTTTCACGGCATCTTTATTTTCGTCAGGCTTTTACGGATTCCACTAAAGGTTGATAGTAATACGTAAACGCGTGTACATAGATATGCATAAGCGGAGCGTTGTCGATTCATACCAAATTTGGCAATTGGGAACCGGTACGTAACGTCGACCGTACCTGATTTCGCAATAGACGGACCCCCCGGGTTCGGTGATGCATAAAGCGAGAATTCACGGTTCTTGCGTTGTTGATTCGCTCGTCACGGTCTTGCAACAATTTTTTTTTCATTTCTCAATCTCTTTGATTTCTACTTTATTTCTTTTTCATCGAGTCTCGATATCTCGTACGTAAAAACACTTAACCACGAACGTACAAGAGAAAACAAGAAATTGTATTTCTTTTTAATTTTAAAACGAATTTTATTTTTCATTTAAATTATTTCTCGATAGATTTTTATATATCTTTGCCACTTGATGGGAAACAAAAAGAGAATACGAGAGATAAAAAAAACGTCCTCGATCTTGGTCGATTTTATTTTCTGTTTTTTGTTCCTCGTTCTTTCTTTTTTTTCCAGGAATAATTTTTATTTATTTACACGGTTGATGTATCACGGCGCAGCTCTAATTTTGAATTCGCTATGGAAACGTTCTCGTTGGACTTGGGACGAGGAAGATTAGCGAGGAAAGAAGAGGAAGAAAAAAAGAGAGCGAAATGGGAAAGAGATATGGCGGAGATGGTTCGAAAAGCCAATCTTCGAATCTTCGAGAGGCCGATCATTCCTGTTCGTTCTCTCTGTATCTGGATATTACTAAAAACACATACATATAAACGTTATAAGCGTATGATACATGGGAGCATAATATAGACAGTCGAGGCGTTTGTTTTCGAACGATCCTAAACGTAAATACCGCAAGCGGGCTTGCGATATCTCGAGACCGCGTGTGGCCGAGCTGAGGCCACACGAACGAGAGTGGAGGATGGAGATAAGAAAAGGAAAGAGACGGGACGAAGGAAGAGAGACAAAGACAAAAAATCAAAAAGAAAACATTGAAGCAGAAACAGCCGGACTGGAATCGATCTGGAAAACCACGAGCGTTTCGATCGAATTTTTTCACAATTTTTCTCTAATTTTTTTATTTTCTTACACCACATTTTTTTCTTTTAGTAACCTCGAAACGAATTGAAAATAGAGCCGATGCTTGTTGCTGTTTTTCTGACTCGTGAGATCTTTTTTTCACCTCGTCGAAGAGGTTTGCCAACAAGTTGTACGACGATTCGGCAATTAACGAATTATTAATCATATCGCGTGGCACGACCGGTTTCCCCGGTAGACCCTTCGAGTTTCGAATTTCTATACGCCTTGCCAATTTCTTCATCAGCATGAAAAAAGGAAAAGGAATAAAGAAGAAAAATAAAAGAAGAGAGGCGAGATATATATCGAGGATCGAATGCGTGGAAAGTGACGCGATAATAGGCGGAATTCGCTGGGAACCCTCGACGAATCTATCCATCATCGCAGTCGTGAAATCGCATTATATTATTATTATTATTATTATTATTATTATTATCGTGATATATATATATCTAGATTGCGTTGTGGTGAGATACGAGGCGAAAAAGATCGTTCGAGCGAGTATGAAAAATATTGTTCTACGCTCGGCCCTCCGTGAAACTAGCTCCGACGTTTCAGCCAGTTTTTGTCTCTATAACTCTCGGTAACCGTAATATGCTTTTGCTCACGGGTTTTTCTTTTTCTTTTTTTCAACGAAACGAAAAGGAAATATATAACCCAAGGGGACATCCAGAATTTCATTTCGGTAGGAAAAGTTCTCGATTTACACAAATTTTTGAAATGTATTGTCTTATTTTTCTGTCGTGGAATGCAACGTGTTAATGGATGTTTTTAATTTTAAGAAAAATTGTTTTTTAATTGAGATTGAGGACAAACAGAGCGGATGATGAAATTACTCGTTGGGTCGTTTAATAAATTAGTCTCGTTTGTTCATAAATTTTATTTTACAGTAAAGAACAAATTTGAGAATCAAGATAATTAGAAATATAAATGATGATTTGATAAAATTGATTATTCGAAGTAGAAAGTGGGAAATATTGAAGGAAATATAATAAACGAGGATTCAAGGATTTTCATCCTGGTTCTGGAATCGTGAGAGAGCCGGAAAATCACGTAGAAAACACCTCCTCGAAAAACATATATATTTTCTTCTCGAAGGTCTCTCCGAGAATATTGCGGCAATTTTTCCCGAAAGAGGGGATATACGATCTCCTCTTCTCCCTTTTTTCTTCTTCTCTTTTCCTTTTCCTTTTTATTTCGATATCACAGCGGCCATGGGACTAGACCTCCTCGCGATATAGTAAAATCCGTTCTTTCGTTTTTTTGCTATCTTGCTCCTCCTCTTCTTCTTTTATATCACGATGAAGAAAACGAGTTTTGGTCAAGGGTTTCTCAAAATTCATACAGAAAAGAACACGGAGGGGGGGAGGGGCAGGATTTCAATAGTCGAGCTGGTAAAAAAAGATTGAGACTCGGTACGAAAGCCACGAGTCAAGAAGAACGTTCGAGCTTTTTCTCAATAAGGAATACTAGTGAATAGACGAAAAACAATGTCGGAATTTCCTTATAGTTTATAAACGTAATTAGGATTTTCGTACAATATTGAGATTTTTTAAATTTATTACACAAATAATTCATTAGTGTTGTTCATTAATTTTTTTTCTTATTTAAAACAATTAATAAATTAATGATTAAATATTTAATCAATAATTTTCTTTACTTATTTTATTTAACTTTACTCATCAATGTGGAATAAAATATATAAATATTTTATATAATATATAACACATATTTTATCTAATATGTAATATATAATATATGATATGTAATATATGTTATATAATATATGCTATATGATATATAATATATATCATACATAATTATATATAATATATGATACATAATACAGCATAGATAATATGTGGTATATATTAGATCATGTATAATATATGATATATGATATATAATATATAATAAGAAAAAATTAAAAATTATATAAATTCATAAAACATTTGAATAACAATTAAAAAAAAATGTTTCTTTAGAATTATGAACATTTTTTTATCGCTCGATATGAATTTTTATCAGGAATAGTTCAAGATTATATCGCGTGTATAAAAATGGTGCGACGGTGCACGATTGTGATCAGAGTCGTTCTTCGTACCGAAGTATCTTATGCAGTCTCGATGAGCCACGGGGGAGGAAGCTCGATCTTCCGGTTCGGCCTCTCAGTGTGGACATTTAACGCATCAACGTTAATTTGTTAGCTCGACTGTTTAGCGTTTCGCCGAGAAAGAGAAAGAGAGAGAGAGAGAGAGAGAGAACGGCGAGCAATCGCGGGCGTGCGCTCGCGCGAGTCCGGCCTAGCGTGCCTCGAGCACATATTTAACGGGCACACATTAAACACACTTGAAGTGATGAATGTCCCATCATTCGTCTGCAGCATAATTACCAGGGCATACCGCGTGCCTTTGCTAACCCCGTACTCCCTCCATTTTTTTTCCCGTAGGCGCACGCGCGCGCGTGTGTGTGTGTGTGTTTTTTTCTTTTCCCTTTCTCTCTTTCTATTCGCTTTTGCGTTGGGTCAATTTCTCGTTTTTCGTGGTCGTACATTCCCCAATTTAAATGACTGTTCTTTTTTTTTTTTTTTTAATTTTATTATCCCCTATGCACGTGCGTTTCGTTCGAAGTACCAACGAATGAACGTTAATGAACATTTGGGAGGGATGTATAGTGTTTGAATTTAAATTGAAGTAAAATTGAATTAGAGATAAACGTTGGATCTTTTCATCAATTTGTGACGGTTGAGACAATGTCTTCGAGACTTGATGTCATAGAGTTAAATTATTTTGAGAGACATTGAATTGTTTTGAGAGAAATTGAATTATTTTGAGAGAAATTGAATTATTCTGAGAGAAATTGAATTATTTTGAAAAAAATTTACTTATTTTGATAGAGATAAAATTATTTTGAAAAAAATTAATTATTTTGATAGAAATTAAATTATTTTGAGAAAAATTGAATTATTTCGATAGAAATTAAATTATTTTGAGAAAAATTGAATTATTTTGAGAAAAATTAAATTGTTTTGAGAAAAATTAAATTATTTTGAGAGACGTTAAATTTTTTGAGAAAAGTTGAATTATTTTGAGAGAAATTGAATTATTTTGAGCGAAATCTAAATGTCAATTAATTTTTTCAGTCAATTGAAAACGCACGATGATTATTATCATCACTAAAATAATATTTCTCTCGAATTGCCAAGGAAGCATCTATAAGGCTGTAAGGAAACAGTCTGGAAAATTTCTTATCACTCTCCCGTCGTAAATTCAAACGTTTCTTGTTTCCTTCATTCTACTCTCCCTCTCGCTCTTTCTCTCTGGAAACCGTACATTGGGGTAAAATGGCACATGTCGATAAACCAAACTAACTGTTCTTTCTGTAAACAAACATCAATCACGATTTCAATCACATCCCAATTACTAATTTCGACGACGACAATCCATCAAAGAATTCAATTAAACAAAAACAATCATTAACCCCCTACAGTCACACCTCCTAATAATAACGTAATAGTCACACGGGGTGTAATACACCCCACTCACTTTGGCGAGTGGAAAATCATGCAAAAATTAATTTACTAATGTAAATTATTTTACAATCGCTTCATTTTTTTTATAACAAAGAAATTATCAATTTTCGAGAAATTTCGAATCCGAGGTTGATAATGGACTGGGCTGTATTTTACCCAGTGTGACTATAGGGGGTTAACACAAACCATCGAATATAAATGAACAGAAAAAAAATGAAATTTCCAGAAACATTAATACTTCTAATTTTTTCAGAACTTTCGTCATTGAGAAAATTCAGTGGAAAATGTGATTCAAACCTGAACGTCCATGAGTCACATGGTACGAAATAAACCCAGTGGTCCATATTGCCTCGCATTCATCTATATCTCCTCTCCGTTCCTCGTACCGTCGTGATCTTTACGAGGTTCGGACAGTGCTCAAGGTGCCCCATTGGCATCGCGCGACAACGGTGTGTATACCTAATGAGACGCATAAACAATGGTGTGTTTTCTCGTTCCCTATGGTCTCAGTCTCCTCACGCGTTTATACGTGTGTATGTGAGAGAGAACGTTGGCTAGTTGCAACTGTGACCGAGGACCTCACCGGTTGCGGTACATGTGCCGCGAGGCCTCGTAGATAGAGAGACCTCCGGTTAGTTGTGTAGTTGTTGGGTAGTAGCCCCAGGGCACTTTATGGGTCTCATAAAGCGATAAAGACATCCGTACAAATGTACGAGGCTCGTAGGGGTCGAGTCCAAGCTGCTGCTGCTGCTGCTGCTGCCTCTGTCGTTTGTGTTCCGCGAGGCGAATGGCCACTCTTATTATCTCACCTGAAATGCTTGGACCTCCTTGCATTGCGATGACCGAACAAAGAATTCTCAAAGGGATTTTCTAGTAGTGGTCGTGGCATCGAGATTTTCTTATTGTATGTTATTCGTGCGTTTATTTTCTTATTATTATTATTTGCATTTTTTCATACCGTGAAAAAATAATGATAAGGATAATGATAACGATATGACGTTGGAAATGGGAGAAGGGTCAAGGACATAAATGACTCATGTGACTCCCACTCTTGCCACATTTTTAGTCACGTGATCACTTTACCTAGGAACAATTTAAAAGATAACAGTGGCAATGTAACATTATCGTGTTTACAGGCCCCATTTGTAAACGCGAAGAAGCTTCCGAGGACCACCGGGGGGGACACTTACATATATTTTTTGATAACGGTGAGAGCTTGAGGGATTTTGAAATATGTTCGAGGTAGGAAAGGGCGAGAAGGTTACGATAAAAAATTTACATTCGGTATTTCCTGAGAGCTTATGTGTCAACCGGATGGAATTTCTTAGAGTTCTTTTGTTTGTTTGATTGTCATTAAGGATTTGGTGAAGTTTCTTTGTTATTTTTCGTTTGTTTAAATACATTAAAAAACATTAAATACATTGAATATTTTTGATAACGGTGAGAGCTTGAGGGATTTTGAAATATGTTCGAGGTAGGAAAGGGCGAGAAGGTTGCGATAAAAAATTTACATTCGGTATTTCGTGAGAGCTTATGTGTCAACCGGATGGAATTTCTTAGAGGTCTTTTATTTGTTTGATTGTTATTAAGGATTCGGTGAATTTTCTTTGTTATTTTTCGTTTGTTTAAAAGTCTGTTTTTATGTTATTTTCAGAACGGAGCTAAAATTGGACGGTGCACTAATTTCGTGGCGATGCGTTGCACGAGGGAAATTATTTCTTGGAACTCATTGGCACTCGAGAAAAGATCTCTCGCTCTCTCGTTCCCGATTCACATGCGATTCTCTATTGAGACTACGTGATGTAGCAGAAAGCCTCGGCACGGGCAATCGTAAATTGAAAGCTATATACCGTGCGAAAGAGCCAGCGCGTGGATCAACACGTGAAGACGATTTATGATAGTTCGCGGGTTAGCAATGCCGCTTGGCGATTTAATATTCACCAGTTGGTCATCGTGGAAAAAATTTTCGGTACACGGACTTCCTCGTGTGTCATGCACGCCCGAGATTCATGGATCATCCGTGGGCCAACCGAGGGTTGGAAGAAAAATAAACGGGAACCTCGGGGTAATGCGGTTAGGTCGAAGCCACGATTTGAGAAACGATCAATCACTCGACGATTGATAAGAGAGACGCGGTGATGGAAAAATAATATAAAAGTTCTATATCGATATAGAAAAAAAACGAATTGAACAAAAGTTTATCAAAAATGAAGTACTTAAACGAAACAAAAATAGAATGAGTCAGGCAATATTGTTCGGAAGAAGAATTCCATAAGATCAAAAATTGCTCGACATTTTTTTTAAAAAACTTGTTTTTTGTTTATTCTGTCTTTTCAATTTTCTTGTTTTTCGATGTTTCTACTTTTGCGGATGTTCTTATATTCGTGTAAATTCTTCTTTGGCGCGAAATTTCCATCATGGTTGGTACGTGATATTTTCTGGTCGGTGTTACATCTGCACGTGGCGTTATCTATGTCATATATATAATGAAAATAGCCGTAGGGTGTTCGTGGGGACGGCGGAGGGTCGAGGAATAAGCACGGTAAAGGGGACGAGGGACAGAAAGAGTGAGAGAGTAGGAAAGAGGGAGGGAGAGGAGCTAGAATTCCTGGATGCACGATTCAGGATATCGCGTGCCACGACCGTTGAAATAGTCCAAAGTCCAGACTACAAAGAGCCTTCACAGCTCGGAGCATGGAATGGCCTTAATTTACTTACTCGGTTTCCCAAGACGAAGCTTAATCGATCATTCCTCCCAGGTCGAACGTACCAGTGTACGATGAAAGTATTTTTAAAAAAATTCCACTTCATACTTGAAAAACAACTCAAAGTATAATTCATCAATGAAAACAAAAGGAAATTTTTATTTACCATTTGAGACAAAGAATGAAATTTGTATTTTTGTTTTTCAAGCGATAACAAAAATTGCCATGGACTTATTTGTTTTCAAGAAATTTGAAGAAAACGATTTCGTCGTTTTCGTTGTGAGACGGTTTCAATTTTTACGGTCGTACTAATACAAAATTTTGGATGAATCTTCTTCTACGTTTATCAAATTCCAAATCCTTTCAATCGTTTCTGCTCAAATATTTCTATAGATATATAAATATGTATATAGAGAAAAGTCCAGGTCGACCTTTTTCCGTGTATTGTGCCCTATGCAATGGGAATTTTTACGTATTTGTTCTGGAAATTGTGAAAATAGACCGGAGAATTCGTTAGGGTGGTCACGAGTGTCGGGATGCGAAAAATTCTTCTCTCGGCTCACCGGTGTCAGATCGAATTTTCTTCGTTTCCTTTCCTTCTCTTCCTTTCCACCCCGATGAAAATGACGTCCGGTCCGGCAATCAGAGAGTGTTTTCTCTCCGGTCGGTATTATTTTATTTCCTATCTTTCCCTTTTACCATTGTCATCCTCCGGCGTCATACGAACATTTTTTTACCACTCGCTATTGTTTATCTTCACACATTGTGTTTAATTAATTCTTTTAACTATATTTTTACAATTTTTATATTTCTGCCTCGTTAAGATTTTTAATAGATTAATTCATTATTTTTATAAAATTCTTTTCAAGAATTAAGTTATTTTTGTCCTGGATTAATTTATTTTTGTTTTATCAAAAGAAAAATGTATTTCATCGCTAAATATTTTATGCATTTTTTACGTTTGTTCTCGTTGAAATTTTCGACAGATTTCGCGCCCTTTCCCTGTTATAGGGGATGATTTCTCATCGTCTCGTCACACAACTAATTTGCTAGACTGTGAAATTATTCCCCCCTTCTCTTCCATCGTCTTCCTCTTCAAGGATCCTCGTCCTCTTTCCCTCCTTCCCTCTTTCTCTCTCTCTCTCTCTCTCTCTCTCTCTCTCTCTCTCTCGCTCTCTCTCGTTTCCTCTCGAGAGATCAGAAATACCGCGACTCACCGGAAGCTTGCGGCGTGCCTGTCGAGTTTGTCGACAAAACGAACGTGATCTCTTCCTCCGCTTCATCGTCGTTCTGGTCGTCGTTTACGAGAAAGCTCGGTCTGACAACAGAGAGTGCCAGAGGCTCGCGAGAAGCCCGGGGTAAAATGAAGGTGATCGGATCGAGGGAACGAGAAGCTTGGGGGTGGATGATGGAATTCGTTAAAGCTTCTCGATCTCCATGTTCTTTACTCTCTCACTTCCTCGCTCCTTCTCGATCCGTGTAGTGTCGAATCGAATTTCCCTCCGCCCCGATGAATCAATGAATATATAGTTAGATGTTCTTCAGCTTTCAAATCCAACAGTCGAGATTATTGTCGATATCCCCGCGAGGATTCTTTGCGCTTTGCCCCTTGACTAGAAAAGAAAACATCTCGATTCTACGAAAAAGAACGTCAGAGTTACGTTCAATTTTTTAAAGGTTTATTCTCCAATTTATTAAACAAAAAATTAATTTTATCACAAATCGCATAATTTAATTCAATTTTGGTAATTAGATTTTTAAATGTAATAATAATAAGCATGATTAGCTTATTTAACTAAAATTCAGAGATTTTAAGAAATTTCAAATTTTTCGAAAAAATAGAAAAAATCTGATTTTACGAAAATGTTGTTGTGGTTTCAGAGAGATTTTTGCTTCTTTGATAATGTCCCCGGTACTTTATCCAAGTTAAATAAACTCTCGCACGAAAGGTCCAAGACGCGAGAGATCCGGGGTCGAGTAAAGCAAAGTCCGAGAGAGAGAGGGGGGGGGGAGTGAGAGAGAGTCGCGAGGCATATGGTCGAGGAGAAAACGCGATGTGAAGGACCCGAGGAGCAAGAAAACAGGCTGTGAAAGGGCGAGAGAGGATCGGGGAGGGCGCGCGCGTGTGTGTAACACCGTAGGTAGATAAATGACCTGCTCTCCTGAACTTCTCTGATAGAGATATTAATCTTTCTCGGTGAGACTTTCCGTCTTCCTCTTCTCTCTTTTCCCCTTCACCAAGCCTCGGCCTCTTTCTGCCCTATCGCTCTCCCTTTGCCTTATCCTCTAACGCTGACCGCTCCAGGCACTAACGGGATAAACTATATATAGCGCGCTTGCCTTTGACACTTCTCGCAGCGCCCTCTTCCGTACTCTCTTTGTACTACTTAGGGACCGCCACAATTTGAAAATAAAAAAAATCATCCTTTAATTTCTCGTAAATTTTAATTAATTTTTTGCCTCCATTGGAGCAAAATGTGTAAAATGGCTTCCTACAATATTGAATAATTATTTATTTATTATTATAAATACACAAAAAAGATTAATTTTTGAAAAATCTGGATTTATTTTATTTGTCGAAAAATAAAACAGTAAAATTGAATAATTATTTATTTTCATATAATTTAACACTCCTTTTTATAAGATTCGCAAAAAAAAAAACGATTATAGCGTGATTAATGAAAACCAGTGCAGCGTCGTTTGTTCGTATTTATAATTGCTGGAGATTATTTTATTTCCTATTGTATTTTGTCTCCGTATCGCGCAGGAGCGTCTTTGCTCGTGATGTTGATCCAGCAGGACGATAAATCTTCATCCATTCGTCTTTATATTTCTCTCGCCTTGGTCGTTTTCCCTCTGTCTGTCGTTCTCTCTTTCTCTTCCTCTTGGCGATCATTCTCCTTATGAAAAGTGGAATACCATATGTCCACGTCAGAAAGGGGAAAGAAGTCTTGCGGAGGAAAAGAGAGAGAGAGATAAAACGAGCAAAAGAGACTGATCGACTTGGCCAGGTCCGAGTTGACTGTCCCATCTCCTTCTCTCTCTCGCCCTCTCGGCTTATTTTATTTCGTTATTACCATTAGTCTTTTCGTTCCCTCAGCTTCCCCTCGCCACTTCCTCATTTTGTTTTCGTTCACGAGCAACCAAAGAGTCGTTTCTCTTCCTAACTCTCACTCCCAAAACTTCGCAGTTCCTCTTAACCCTCAAAAATTAACAAAAAATTAAACAATTCCAATAAAACAAAAATTATTTTTTCTTCAAATATAAAAATATTTTCATTCTCAATATTATATTACACACAATATCAATAATAATATAATCTCAATAAATATTCTTTCAACAAAATACAAACTATACAAAAAAAAAATCACTTTATTTTTTTCTAGTACGCATCAACTCCAAGGGCAAAGAAAAATTGATTTTTTTTTCTTTGCATTCCCTTTTGGTCTACCCTTTTTTTGCACTCTCGCGTGGTAAAACGCGCTCACTCGATCGTGCCACGGGGGTGGAAATGGACAGTACCACAGAAAGGTACACCCTCTTTCACCCCTTCTCCAGTTTCTTCCCCCTCCCACCTTCCTTCTCTCTATGATGCGCGGTACTGTGAAGAAGTACGTGACGCAATAGAAGCTACCATGCTGCGACGGGGGAGGGCAGGTGCGAGGGTTTGCATGCGGTCTCACACACAAACCCACACGCACGTACGAGGAGTACGAGTACATAACAATGCGAGCAGTTATACGTGTATTGTGTAAATGAAAATGCAAACGCACGGTAAACTTGACCTCCCCCTCTTATCTCATACATACATACATGCAATACGTGTAATACGTCTATAAAACATATTTCGTTTAGAAAACCAGAGTTTTGTGTACGAATCGTGTTCGATATACATAAACTTGAAATACGTAAGAAAACATGATTTTGGGTTGACTTTTTAACGAAAGATAGTTGCTAGTTTACGAGCGAATGTTGAATCGATTTGTTGATATTGCGTTGAAAATTTGTGACGTTATATTGGTTGTTATTTATGGGAGACAATAATTTGGAGTTTGTACTAACGTTTCGCGATGGGTTTATATTTTTGGTAATAGTTAGAGATCGATAATAAAATTATTCGGTAATTAATTATTTATGACAATTTTGATAATATTTTGACAATAAAAATTATTCGCGAATTTATTTCATTGCAAAAAGAATCAAATTTGTTAAGAAGAACGAACGCGTAACTCCGTATATTTCTCCTTATTTGATTAAACATTATATTGTTTAAATAAGTCGAAATAAATATTTCAAATAATTGAAATAAATATTTCAAATAATTGAAATAAA
>JAPYZT010002299.1:0-26038 GCA_030522965.1 Tryphoninae sp. A BG-2022a
GTCACGTATCCCAATGATACCAAAATATATGCCATTCGATTTCAAACGTTTGCAGTTTCCAGTGCGACTCGCATTTGCAATGTCCATCAACGAAGCACGAGGACAATCGCTAAAAACGTGTATAGTACAATTTATATTTAGAAAGTTCATGCTTCACACATGGAGAGAAAAACAAAAAATATTGCGTGTCAAATGAATTATGACACCAAAACGGCATTGCAACGCATGCCGAGTACCGCTAGTAATTAAATAATTGAGTAACAAGGAAAACGATGATTCATGTTTTTGTGTTACCTCGAATATATTGAAGGTAATAATACGTTTCGATGTTAGTACAACAATAATAATTATTAAAGACTGAGCAGAACATGGCATGTCATTGTCGAGCAGATTTTTATATTATTAATTAATTAATATTAATTGTCCATAAAGCGAAATGAATTATCTAATTAACGGATAATTATAACTCATAATACTTAAAAAGATTTAATTCATTTAGTCAATTAATCTTAGATCTATAAAAGAAATAACATAAATCGTACCTAAATAATTTTTTTTGATAACTTACAAAGTGACGAATTAACAAAATTTCGAGTTTTAGCTTATTTAAAGTGGCCATGACGTCTTTATCGTTCTGTCACAATGCACCAATTTATTATATTAATTTGAATAATTTTGTTGCTATTATTATGTCCGAAAAAAATTATGCAACACGTGAGAAACATTGTAAAATTTTCAATGTTGGATCATGGAATGCCCCATACATGCAAATTAGGTTGGATCACGCTCAAACAATTTAGTTCGTGCGATATTTCAAGGGTGTTCATTAAGGAGTGACGTATATAACGTTTAAATTGATGCTCGTAAATAGTTTGATTGAAGCTCTTCTAATTTTGCCACTATATAGATGCAAGTGGTAAAAAAACAAATTTAGGGAGGGGGAAATAACGTGGCATAATAAATAAGGTTTAATTATATAGAAATAAACTAAATAAGTTTTAATTTGTATTCAGAGTTTCCCGCTTTATTTTTGTATATAATAATATCGTATGTCGTCTGGGTTGAGCACTTTCTTCCTTAATCTCGAAATTCTCCGATATTCGTGTAGACAATACAAATGAGAAGAGTTGAATAACCTACAACCATAGGGGAGTGAATTTGTCATTCGATAAAGTGTAATGACATGAATTTACGACCAACGATTTGAAATTATAAGTACATGGGGTGGTAATACCTTCGATCGCCGTTGGTGGCAGCACCTTCTGGATGTTTGGCGTTACCAGAGAATATAGATGTATATGGAACAACAGGCCATATGAGGCAGTGTAACTAGCGACGAGCTACTTGCACTTCGAAAACGGGATCCGTAAATTGTCCGACACTGAGCAACCGATCGCCTTAAAATTTGGAGGGTATGTAGAGAATTATGGCTTAAAGTGCATGACAGTCTTATTTTTCCGAAATTTTGGAAAAAATTTTGCAGATTCGGTTACCAGCGGAAAATTTTTTCCAAAATTTTGGAAAAATTAGACTGATCCGTAATTTGTGCAGTATTGAACAACCGATCGCCTTAAAATTTGGAGGGTATATAGAGAATTATGGTATAAAGTGAATGGCAGTCTAATTTTTCCAAAACTTTGGAAAATTTTTTGCAGATTCGGTTACCACCGGAAAATTTTTTCCAAAATTTTGGAAAAATAAAACTGTCATGCACTTTATGCCATAATTGTCTATGTACCCTCCAAATTTTAAGGCGATCGGTTGCTCAGTGCCGGACAATTTACGGATCCCGTTTTCGAAGTGCAAGTAGCTCGTCGCCAGTTACAGTATTTTGTTTGAAAAATGGTTACCCGTTGAACGTGCTAACATAGCAATGTTATGGTTAATTGATCGATTCTCCCTCGTGCAAATTTTTGTTTCCTTTTTTGTCACAAAATAAAAATAAATTACCGACTCAAAAGAGGAAATATTCTGTTAAATAGTTTGTTATTTTATTCCGTATCTGAATACGATTTTTTACATGTTATACAGTTATTTTGGCGAGACATATGCGCACATTTTTTTGCAGAACATATTTCTCTTTCGAATCAAATAAATAATCATTTTTACAAAAAGTAGGAGTCAATATTATGAATATTGAACTTCAATAAAAAATAAAATCTATTAAAAAAGAAAACTCCTAATCCCCACCTACACTTTCGAGCGGGCCGCTGATACAAGAGCGAGTGAGATATACCTATCCGCAGGCACGCATAAGTGCAAGCGAGATAGCATGAGAGTGGGGGTCAGCTAATGCGTCGAGTGTGTGCGGCACACCGATACGTCGTTGCGCGCTCTACAGGCCATAACTGGAACTATGTTTTCCGTGCCAAAAGTTAACACGGGCCTTCCATGTAAATGTATGTTCTCTGACGTTACGTTTACTACATTAAGTTTCCGACCTACCTTAGTCTGACCACGCGTTGATCGGAGTGGCGTATTTACGTTTTTAATCGTGTATCGCACAGTGGAGTTTGTTATTATTTTTCATTCTATTCGCACATTAAAAGTTTTTTACTAACTCGTAACAGATCTCCATTCTTATGAATAAATAACGAGGCCGGGTCGTTGATTGACTAGTGCGAATGACTGTGCATGTACAAATATAATGGGTTCGTCACAAGTATAGGTTATGTACGTCAATATGGGTGGTAGAAACATTCGTGCAATTTTTAAGTTTGTTTTGAACACATGTGAATAAGTGAAATTACAAATACCGGAATTCGTAATCCGTGAAAATAATTTTGTAGGTAAGATCCATTATTTGTAACATGGGAACAACGAACATTTGTTGAGGTTATGTCCATCTTATATTCCATGTATTTATTTTTATCTTACCATCACTTGTCATTAGAATGGGACGAGCTGATAATAAGGATGGTGAAGGCTTGTTGTCGGAAGCTGATGAAGAAAAAGACAAAGGTACCTCAGATATAGACGATCCGGAATATGAATCGAAAAAAAAGTACAAATGTACCAAGCCTGGATGCACAGCCAGATTTCTGCGGCCATCACGCCTAACTTGGCATCTGCGGAAGCATAATGACGAAGTACGTACATTACATTATTAAACTACTAGGGTGCATCCTGCCTTTGCAACTGTTTCTGTACAAAATTGTATGCCACACTGAATCACATAAAATATTTTTTAACATGGAAAACTATTGCGGTTTACGTTTTCTAGTGAATTTCAATTGCGTTAGATTCCTTGGCTGGGTGAATTCGCAAATATTCATATTCTAAATCTAATCAATTAATATAGATATTTCAGAATTTGCGATATCTTCAATAAATACAATATCTTATAAATTCTAGCGAATATAAACTATGAAGCATATCTATCAAGTTGACAATTTCTGGAGCAGCTTTAGTATATAACATTATTTTGATAACATGATTTTGTCTTTGTTGCACAGAGGCCGTACAAATGCGATCGAGAAGGTTGTACCAGAGCTTACACTAACTCATCGCACTTGAAACGACATCAGAATTCGCATCAACCAGTAACAAAGAGTTACCAGTAAGAAATACTTCTATAAACATTTAATTACATATAATACTCAGTATTAAAAGTTTGATAATTTCCACAGAAATTTCAATGTTGATATAATTTATTAAACCATTATGACCTTTGTAAAATAACGTATTTCAAATTAATATAATAGCAATTCGAAAACAAGATTCTTACTTTTGACTTGAGCCACCAAAAGCGCTAAATTTTTGAGGATATCTTAAGAATTGTGAGCAAAGCTGACGAAATGTTGTGTGTAAAATAACTTTAAAATAGATGTTCATGGCAGATTACATCTATAACCCTCAGCTGTTTTCATTGAATAAATAAATTCAACTTTCATACATTTATCAATGTTTATTCTCGAAATACGTTACCATTACAAATTTGTACGATATTATTTGAATATTGCAATTAGATGCATAATAAAATGGACAGTGTAGAAAGTGACAAACCTGCGAACCAAATTTGCGATTGATATACGTTCGAGGACCTTGGATTTATAACTTTTCTGTATAATAACACTGAATACAAGAATCTATCGATTAAAATCTGATGTGCTTAAATACACGTTATAAACAATATATATGCAACTGAAAGATTTATCCAATCAAGGAATGCGAGTAAAAGTTCATCATGTTACGATACTTTGCAATTCGTTAAAAATTAAACTAATCAATTTTTGTAGATTTCATTGTTTTTTTAAATTACAAAAAAATTCATGCATTTTTATACAGCATATTTTTGTATTCTTCAGGTGCGAGCATTGTCCAGCGATAGTCGGCAGTCTCTTCAGTCTGAAACGTCATCTTCAAAAAATACATGACCCAACAAGACTGACATGCGAAGAATGTGGTATGAAGTTTCGCAAAAAGCACTGTTACACCGAACACTTATCGATGCACGCAGGTGTATCACTCTACGATTGCGAGGACTGTCATCAGCAATTCAGAACTTTAAGACTGTTAAAAAAGCACCAACTTATCCACGAAAAGCTGAAAAGTTATCCTTGCAAGTCACCCGGATGTAGCGAAATTTTCAACCAATGGTCAAAGCTAGTCAAGCACGTTGAGACTCAGCACGAATTTGGTGAGTTGATTAAAAGTCTTCCTGCAACCCAATTACTGGTGTTGTCACTTAGCGTACGTTCCATGGGGAACCAGTAGTAGATGACAAACGCGGGCAAGGCGGACAATTCGCAACTGCCAATTTCCTAAAAATGCCAAGGCGAGACCACTCCCAATGTCGCTTGTGTGACTAACAATAAATTTATAGAAATAGGGGAAATTACAAAGCATTATTTCTCAAGTCGGATTGACAAATTGCAAACATTATTTAATTCAGTCAGGTGGTAGTGATGTACCTAGCAAGCACATAAACGTCGACAACTAAAGAAATGGAAAAGTAATCAAAAATTAGGCTTGGAGAGATTAACGCCGACCCATCTAAAAATCATAGATCACACTTACAATTCAATGAATATAAGAGTAGGCTTAAGAATGGTAGCACTGAGAATCTCTTAAAAATTCCTTTTATCGTTCAAGAAAGTAACGATGTTGTCCTTGTACAAAGATTGTTAAATCTCTCGATTCACAAGATCCATTTGATTGCACCATTGATAAGCCAAGTATCAATTCCCAACAGGTTTGAGAGAAAAGGGACGCGGAAAAGTGGAAGGGTTCATCGAGGGATGGTTCCTCGACTGCTTATGGGGCGAAGCGCCCACTGACTCGAAAAATGATGCTTGCAGTACCAAGACGACTTGAAGAAATTTCATTAAATTATTAATAATCGTTGTATAATACTTAATCATAAATTCGCCTTAGTCAATAAATATTACAATTTTAGCAAGACATGAGAAAGTCAATTACAAGAATTGTACATAAGTCAAGGTTTATTATTCACTCGAAGAATCAATAGACAATAATTCAATGCTTAGAAAAATCTTTTATATTCAAAGAGACATTTTTATTCCATCGTGTTACTTTTTCCTGGACAATTTCCTTCGCAGGTCAATGTTTCGGCTCCGGGAATAAATATGTGTATCGCGGGGGGCCCATAATATACTCGATTTAAAGATCTTGGAATTGATAACAGACACGCTACAATTGCCAAGATAATACCTGTTATCAAAATCCATAACCAATGCGTATCCAGATGCAGCATCGTTGATCTTAAATCTAGAATGAAAAAGATGATTAAGAAAGTCCCCGAATATATTATATTATAAATCGTATTTAGAAAATACAATGTAAATAAACTTTTTGGTAGGCAGAGAGACATAGTTTCTTTGGTCTCCGTTATTCTTCGCAATTGAACTCTTGGACCGCAGCAGGAATTTTCCAAAAATGAAACAGCGCTTCTAGATCTGTTGAATAACAATCTAACACCTTCGAAAGCTGCGCGACCCAATATCACATGATCTCCAGCACTTTTTCGTATTGCAAATATATAACAAAAAGTTTTTTCCCCAGAATCCTCTGTGTAATAGCGATGCACAAGACTCTGCCCCGAATACACTATTGAAAAGCAATAAGAAACTGGCAATACTTTATTGAAGTAATTGTAAAAATATGTTACTTAATTTGTAATGAAAAAAACTTTCTTTCTCTAAATCATAATGTATCAACAAAGTGTCTCACAGACTTGAGTAGCTTCGTTCTCTCTTGAAAAATATTCAACTTTAATCTCAGGAAAATCTCCCCAGTTAACGAAACTCTCGAAGCAAACGTGACTACGTCGTTCCCAAATTTTCTTTTCGATTGGAAAATCATGCCTGATAGCGTAAGCATTAATCGCACGCATAAATCTTTGATATATCAGCAATGGCAAATAGATGCCTGTTGAAAAAATAAACATGCAATCATGAAATGTACAAAAATTGGAAGTTCAGTTTAAAACTAATGAAATTATTTTCTTCATTCAATTACCAGGTACTGTGTTATCGAATATCGCCCCATGAATGTTGAGTTCATCACACGTTGCCAATGATGTGCCATTGAGGGCTAATGATTTTAAAACGACCATGAAAAAATAGGGATCGATAACAGCAGCTTCCAATTTTATGGAAGTATCGAGATCGGATTCGGTGTTGAAATGGACCTGCATATAACCGATCGAGAGCATATCACTTCTTCGATAATTTCCACAAAGTACAAACTCGTACGAGACGGATGAATTTTTCTTTTTACGAAGACTCGATGACAAACTGAAATAACTCTCGTCCTTGGGAGTTTCCAGCAGACCAATAAAATTAACAGTGTCTTCTGATACTTTGTCCAGTAGAATCATATCGACACGAAGACTTGGAAGAACGTGGGTCACGTTTCGTGGTACGGTTACCAGATCGGATATCAAATGGCCCATGAGTCTATGTCCTAGTTGCATTTTAAACGATTGTTAGCTGACTTTGAGAAATACTTTATATTCTTGTGAATTGTAGTGAAATTGAATAAGGCCAGTCGAGGAGTATCTCCAGCTTGAAAACTTTTATAATAACATTTTGTAAGGACTGAGGTAGATCAAGATTGAATCAAATTAAAGAATGTTTATAGAATATTTAAAAAAAAGGATAACGGTGAATGTACAGATAACAAAATATAGCTATGCCAATAATATCTACACAACGCTGGTATCTCAGGTCTGCTTCTGATTAGTTTGCTTCTGTTTTTTACTGAAAAGAACAAATAACTTTGCACTATTCTAAATTGAACCAATCTCATTATTAATTATATTTAGAAAACCATGCAATAGCCATTGTTTATAAATTTGACAAAGGCACCTTGATCGTTTATACTTATGTATGGTTTCTATTCTAGTATACCTCAACCTATGTCCATGGAAAGTAACTTCACTTTCCTTTGGCAAGCTCATACGACTAATTTTTCAAACTTTTCCACTTTGGAGCAACTTTATAATTTTAAGTTACAGTTTAATATCCTTGAAAACTATGAAACTAGAATTGGCTTAAACTAAACTATTAATTTCATATTGGAGCACCTTTATTGCATACAGCAACGTTCCTCCGTGTTCCAAATACCGTGGATGATTCTCTATGATCGTAACCACCGTTATCCAAATATCTCTCTTCTTCTCTTTGTATAACACCAATCTTGTGTGTTTCCAAACTGTATTCGGTGGGTGCACGCTGAGACGGCCAGCCATATCTGACGTTCGTCCGATAATCCTCGATCCAACTCTTTGAGTACATCCAATTTCTTCCATGACAAATATCCATTTGAAGAATCACTAAATTTGCAAACACGTACAGTCTACAATTCATGATTTCGTGGCTTGCAGAACTGTCGAGAATAAATGAGTTGAATCATTCTTCAATGGTCAATTGTATTTTGTTTGATTTATTTATAAAAGATTAATGACTAGTTCAATGAAATAAAAAGGTATAAATGTTTTTGCTTACAGCTCATGGATGTGGCAAGTGCGACAAGAAATTCAAGAACAAACGACAATTGTCATTGCACGAGACGGTTCATGCAAACGAGGGGATTGTGCTAACTTGTCCATACGAAAATTGTCCACGATTTTATTCCTTCGAAAAGAATTTGGACGAGCATATAGCAACGTTTCATTTGGGACGAATATTCACCTGCGATATTTGTGAAGCAACTTTAACGTCAAAGGCTTCCATTATTAGACACATAAAGTACATACACGAGGGACTGAAAAAACCAATGCAGAGGAGAAAGAGATTGTTCAGAAGAAGAAGATACGACGCCGGTATACCAAAAAAGAGCATGGCTGCAAAACTAGCTGGTTTGAAATTGCCGAAAGAGCTGGAACAAATAGTGCTTATGAGAGAACCAAAAATCATCCTGAATCGAATTGAGACGAGTACGTGTTCTACAACTGTAAAGAGCACAATGCAGAACGAGACGGAAGTAGCGGTGAGAAAGTATTTGGAAGAATATTCTGTCGAGCCAGTACAAACCGAAGAGGAGATATCGGCATCGGCCAACAGCCTTTTGCAGACTGGAAGACTGGTTATTTTTGAAAACTCGCTGCAAGATTCTGATGAGGCGGTAGAACAAAATAATCTGAAAACTGAGTCGCTATTGAACAATGATTTGCAGAAGAACGATTTGAACATATTATTGGACAACCTTTTGCAAAATTCTTACAATTCATCAAGACAAACTGACGAGATACTGCCAGCAGTAACTAATGTAGTAGACGAACTTCTGGGGAGCGATGTGGAAACGATCTTAGAAAAATCTGCTGAAAATATAGTGCAAATACAACATTCGATAATCGTAGATAATAATGTGCACGAATCTCTCGATTTAAATAAATCAAACGACAAGAAGCTTTCTCTCGTAGCAGAGGACCTGCTGAAAGAGAATGAGGATATGATTTTAGAGAAGTCTGTGGAAAATGTGCTACAAACATGGGATTCGATAATGCTGAAGGATAATTTGCATAAATCTCCTAAACCGGACGACACAAGAACAGTGTCTCTTGTGGTAAATGAACTACTTGGGAACAATG
The DNA here is from genome assembly GCA_030522965.1 of Tryphoninae sp. A BG-2022a. Classification (NCBI taxonomy): domain Eukaryota; kingdom Metazoa; phylum Arthropoda; class Insecta; order Hymenoptera; family Ichneumonidae; species Tryphoninae sp. A BG-2022a. The sequence continues at coordinate 9,056 of JAPYZT010002299.1, forward strand.
TCGAAACGATTCTAGAGAACAGTGCCAAAATATGTTTCGATCTAACAGAATAAGTGATTAGACTCGATCGCTTGCAAATTAAAAGTCTACCAGTTGTAAACTTGTTTACAATCTCACAATTCTTTTCTAGGTGCTGAAAAGGAGATAGTGCCTTTTGCTAGAAACATTTGTAAATGAACAGATTATAAGTTTTTGATATTAATTTATAATTTCCTAAGTCGCTCCTTGAAATCACTAATCAAATATTACCTTGATGAGACCATGGAATTAAACCTGAAAACCTTGACATCAATAGTTAAATACGGTAGTGATTATTGGCAACTGCATATTTAAATAAGTTTTTCTGTACCACATTGTGCCTATATGTAGCAGTTGCAATTCAGTTTGTAACATTAAATCACATGTTAGATGAGAACTCTGGTATATAGCAATAAAATAATTACCCAGTCTCAATCGTTTCAAAATTAAATAGTAAAAATCTACAGTCTTCTAAAAAATATGAAGAATTCATGAGTATTAGTTCGTCTACAATTATTTGATCTTAAAACCTTTGAACAATTATATTAGAATATTAGAATTTCTAACGTACTTAGTCGACAAAATGTTGTAATTATCCCGGGGATCTTAGTGATAAAATGTGTGCATTGCTAATCGTCATATCGAACCCACGAAAAAAACGTATCATTGCAAAAATTATGTTAACTATAAAATATGATTCATATTCGCCCCGTAGCTTGCCATAATCAAGTTGAAGTCTGAACTGAGATTTTTGGATACCCTCAAAAAAGTGGAAGCTGTCAGAAACACAGAGGTTATGTTCAATCTCCCGAGGTTAAATGTTTCGAGCAATTTCAAATTTCTGCAATATTGGCGCCAGCAGAATCATTGCGGCCGCGCGCGCAACTAACATAGCCGGCAATGTCAGACTGTCTTCCATTACAATTTTTTCTATTTTTTTTTTTTCATGTCCGCCGTAGTGGCCGCGCGTGTCAAGACGACTGTTTCGAACACTGCGTATAATAGCTCTTCTTTCGCAATTGTCGTTCGTGCGTTCAGAAACAGTTTTGTACGCATAGACAACTGACACGTCGTTACTATCGTTTTGTGATTATACCGCAATTACTCTTGTCACCATTTTTATAACTCTGACGGTATGGCCGCGATGGATATGAAGACGATGAGCGACGCGGAAATAAAGAATTTTTTTGATTCTTTCGACACTGTTCTGACAGATTGTGATGGTAAGAAAGATGTTACATGGATCAACAAGATTTTACTTTTCACGTAATGTCATAATCAACGAAATTTCACATTCACGAAACAGTTATTTTTCCTAGGTGTACTTTGGTTTCACACCACCGCCTTGCCAAGTGCAGCTGATGTCATGAACACTTTTCGTGAACTTGGCAAAAAAGTATTTTACGTAACAAACAATAGTACGAAAACACGAGAAGAATTTGGAGAGAAATGTGAAGTTCTGAATTTCATAGCAACACCGGAGGATATTCTTTGTACTGCGTATCTAACGGCATGTTATCTGCAAGATAAAAACTTTACGAAAAAAGCTTACGTCATTGGCTCGACTGGTGAGTTTTTAATTCAAGAAACAAAAAATTAGAGCGCGGAATTGAATTAAAATTTGTTACGAATGACCAATACCCTTGGAGCTGTTTTTATTCAATTTTTGCTCTTTTTGCACTTTTGTTTTCTTCATAACAGGTATTACTAAAGAGCTGGACAATGTTGGCATTCGTCACATTGGTGTTGGACCAGATCCTGTAGTAAATTCTCCGTATGAACCTTTTGAAATGGATCCTGAAATTGGAGCAGTCATTGTTGGCTTTGACGAACACTTTAGTTATCGAAAAATGATGAAAGCTGCCTCGTACTTAAAAGATAACAATGTTCATTTCATAGCAACAAATACAGATGAAAGGTTTCCAACATCCGGTAGTCTAGTCATACCAGGTAGGCATGATATTTATTTATGGAAACAAAGTTCATCGGAATTATATTGATCCAAATTTTCTTTCTTTATTATGGCAAGGAATTTGCAAATTCATAATAACTTAAGATGCTATGTCAGCACAGGCCCGATATTCGCTTCTTTCCTTGACCAAAAATCCTATCGAATACAATTCTCATATATATATATATGATATTCCAAGTATAGCTATAAATACATTCCTCTGATTTCCTCCAATATAAATGATGTCTCAGTTTTCATAACACCGCAGCTAATAAAATGTGGGTATACATAAAAAAAAAGAATATTCTTAAAATAGACAAAAAACATTCTCAATTTACATTTTAAAAAGCATACCATTGTTTGTAAGTTTGTCATGGTTTTAACAATACAAGGAAAACGTTAGATTTAGAAATTAATTCGTTCGATATTGCATCTCTAACAAAATTCATTTTTCAGGCACAGGTAGTCTCGTACGTTGCATAGAGACTTGCTCGGAGCGTAAGGCAGTGGTGATGGGAAAGCCTGAGCCATACGTCGCCGATATGTTGACAAAGCGTCACAAAATTGATCCTAAGCGTACGCTGATGATCGGCGATCGTGCAAATACCGACATACTATTGGGAACACGTTGCGGCTTTCAGACACTCCTCGTACTAACGGGTGTTACGACACTCGCGGAGATCGAACTCTGGCGACAATCCGAACATCCCGAGGACAAAGATTGTCTACCAACTTACTACACGGAACAATTAGGCGATCTTCTGCCTCACTTGCAACGATACAAACTCGGAAGACAAACGTGATTTTGATCGCTCAACAATATCTTCTTCGTGCATGAACATTTAAGCAGCGTATATTTATTGTATATTGCATATATATAGATACACACGTACATATATATTAAACGGACCGAAACGTACGCGCACCCACGTTTCAAAGCAACGCGTCCTCGCGATACAACAACCTTCGCCGCGTCTCCGAATTTATACATTCCGCAGTTCTATTTATATATGTATGTACATAAAACCACACGGTCAAGAACTTGCTAACTTCTTTCTAGTTTCGAACTGGTTCGAATAATCGTCATAAATCTATCGTAACCGCACTTCTCTACGCCGAGATGTATCGCATAGTTCTACACAATTCTGATTATCTTTGAATCGCCATATTTATCAGGGTCCTCAGCAACGGGCTACTGAGAAGATAATTAAATAGTAAACATTTTATAGATAACATTTCATGGCCATTCATGCACCGACTTATAGACCTTTCAAAGAGACAAGTATTTATCAGTTCCGCAAAGAATCGTGCTGATTCAGCGTCATATAACAGATTTAAAAAAATCTGCACAGGTCGATATATACATATATATAAAGATGCATGTATATGTGTGTTTCTATTCGTACTCGCGTGTCTATTAATGAGATTTTGTGATGTAATGATGGACCAATTAGTAATTTTTGGATTGAGCTAAGCCGCGCGTGCGAACAAACCGGATGTCCGATATGACTTGGTTTATGAATCACAGATACCAAGTTTAGCGTTCTTGTGTTTCCGTAATGAAGGGCTCAACGTTATACGCGCTACCATAATTGAATGTCATTGCGTAACATATTGCACGAGTGCAAGGTCATATCTCAAATCAGCTGGTTCCCTCCCCGCATAGCTTGGCGACGAGCCAGAAGCAGCATAGTGTCACGAACCACTCGAAATTGCTCGTTATAATTCTTTTGACAATTCATTGATACAGAGAGGGGAACTAAGGACGAACTGTAAATATTCATTGTTCGTTTTACCATTGCTCGAGTTCACAGTATTTATAATGTCAGCGAGAGCGTTAGAATCACTCACGAAAGAAGAACTGCAGCATTTCTTCGATTCATTCGACGTTGTTCTATCCGATTGCGACGGTGAGCTTGATTAACATTTTGTCATTTGTTTTTCAATTATTGTACGACAATTTTATCATTTTGTAACGTTTGTTTGGAAATTGTCGATATGTATATATTCAATTGTGTTCGCAAATTGAAGGTGTACTATGGCTCGAGACAGAAGTTATAACCGGATCACCCGAAGCCGTCGACAAGTTGAAAAAAAGCGGCAAACGATTTTTCTACATTACAAACAACAATGGCAAAACTCGCGAGGAACTTGTTGAAAAGTGCAAAGAATTAACTTTCAATCCGAGAACGGTATGATCATCGATAAGCCAATGTGAAACATACGAGCTTGTTTAAGAACATAGTGAGCTATTTGTTTGTATGGTGTGTTGAGAATTTGTGGAAAACCAATTTAAAAATTATGCAGTGACTAAAACAGCAAACTATTGTAATTCCACAAATTCTGCAAACAACGAGATAATTTATGTTATAATTATTCGTATGTTTTAACACTATTGGAAAATCAAGGCGTTTCGTCTGAAAGTCATCAATGAATTGTGACAAGAATGAAATTTTAATTAACGATACAGCGAGGAAACACAGATGTCATGTTCGATGGATAAATGTGAATTAATTTATTAGGCGATGTGTCGAGATATGTTTTTAAAACAAGTTATGTTATGCGTGCTGTTGCTCGATCATTGTTAGAAAGAATACGTTGTGCAAAAGCTCATTAATATTAAACAATTTGTCATTCCTTGTAATTGCAAGCTTTCAACTGCGTTTAGACCATTATTGTTTTCAAATATTTCTATCGGTTAATGCTTTACACTTTCTGTGAAAATTTCGTATCGTGACATTTCAGTGTAGTAAGCACAAGTTTGCAGATACGAATGTAACGGTCATGTACATTACAATTTTGTACTTGATAATATAATCATTGTGTATAGTCGCATCACAACTATTTACTGCAAACATGAATGATCCGAAATTGATAATTTCAATTGTTAGAGGCGAAAAGTAATCTGATAATGAAAATAATTTTCAGTGAAAAAGACAGGAAATTAATAATTTCAATACAATTACAAAAATAATAAAATCGTCAGTAATATTTTTCTAATCGTTTCCTTTTTCTCATTAGAAAAATCTGAAACTCACAATACATTTTATTATTAATTATTTACTAGAATTATAAGCGTGTTAAAAATATTATGTCGTTTAAATAACGCTTCAGATATAAGATTTACAAAAAAAAGTAATCAGGCCATTTTCAAGTTTATAACATTTTTAAAATCCTTGGTTAAAACATTTTTTAAAAAGTACATACTGCTAGGTGACTGTCAATATTGACAAAGTGAAGGATTTATTGAAAAAATGAAACGTTAACATCTCATAAAAATCGAGTGGAATTTCTCAAATATAAATACATTGTTTGTGACGATTATCATTGCTTCAATTCAAATCCTTCACACACTGTTTAGGTTCAAATTGTAAGAAATATAAAACATGTTTATCTTCCATCCAGGAAGACATTGTATGTACCTGCTATATCGCAGCGACGTACTTGAAGGAGAAGAACTTCAACAAAAAAGTTTACATCGTTGGTAGTAGCGGAATAGCTAAAGAGTTGGACGCTGTTGGAATATCGCACACTGGCGTTGGGGTATGTTTATCATTTCTTGAAGAACAGCACGAGATACACCTTCTATATTTTCCCTCAATTTCTTGCAATCTCCTGTATCAATAAATCAATATATTTTATCTTTTTTAGACTGACATAATGGAAGGAGAGGTAACTGACGTTATCAAAAATTTCAAGCCAGATCCAGAAGTTGGTGCTGTTATCGTTGGTTTCGATACGGATTTCAGTTATCCAAAACTTGTAAAAGCTGCTACCTACGCAGCTGATCCCAAAGTGCATTTTATAGGAACTAATCCGGACTATGAGAGGCCTTCGCCAAATTCGAACAAGTTTCCAGGTAAATTGTCAAAGCTATTAATGAAATAGAGATAAAAACAATGGCGATAAATTGAATTAATAATTGTTATGAAAGAATGCAAAAGATATTTTATATCTAGGAAAAGCTAGAACATTTAAATTGCATTGTTCTTGTTTACAACATCATTATATTTGATAAACAGCCAATATTTTGTTTCAAAGATTATTATAACTGCTGAAAGTTTATTCATACGTTAGCGAGTAAAATCGTTGTAAAGACATTATAAAATTACAGAAAGTATCAAATATTCATTAATTGTTATAAAACATTATGACAGATATACATTTGTGAATTTTCCATCTTTAGATATGGCATTGTCATCCTTGTTAGTAAATAGTTAGATGTTAGAGAATATTGTTTCTTTTCCTACCAAAACAATATTTTATCATTATCTAATTGTTTACATATGAGGACAGGGAAAAATAGGTCGTCACTTTACCAAGTTATTTCCCATGCCACGTTCAATGAAAAACCTTCTTAAACTCACCCATGTGAAATTCGTCTTTACTCTAAAATTCAAGTTCCAATTTATTATTATTTCAAAATTCTCGACTTGTTGACAAGAATAAAATTCTGAGTGAGATTATGGTTTGCAAGTGAGTTATTCACCCAGGGAAAGATATAATCACATTCACAAAATTGCCTGCATTTGTAATCTTATTAATCCGAATTTTGTATGTATTACAGCTCGATGGAATTCCCTAGGCAACTGTGAATATTAGTATGACAATTTGCTTTTACGTGAACCTTCGACAGTGTGCACGTTATATTTTTATGGATATTGATACCAACGATCGTATTAACCACTTCACCGCGACATAGTTTCATTGAAAATAGGCCTTTGGAAGTGACGAAGATTGGACCGTGGATCGTCGATGATTTTGCCTTGAAACTCAATCGTGGTCGGTTGCGAAACTAATGAAACCAGAGATTTGTGGGTCACCCTGAGGTGATTGGTTTCAACGACGATAAAGATGAAATAAAACGACCTTTGAATCACAGGGTAATCAGGTGCAAGATTCCTCGCTGTGTGCAGTTACACATAAAGATTAATTTAATTATTTTGTCTAAAAGGCAAATAGATCTATTATGATACAAAAGTGTATTAATTCTAAGTTCTCACAGCGTTTTTTTTAACGAATGGCTCATTTGCAACCCATTTGAACTTTCAAACATTTTTCTTTTTCGTTGAGTAGATTTTGTTTAAAAATATAATAGAATTTTAACCATCGTTGACTTTGGAAAACAAAAATTCGATGTTAAAGCTCTAGTTCAAAACGAATTTTGCAGGGAGATACTTTAGTTGATCGTTAAAGGAAGACGACTTATACCATTTTGTTCATTGATAGATAGTCAATACAATTCAGAAAAAGGAGAATGATAAAAACTCGTTCAACTAAAAATATGTCTGTATCATCCACAAAATCGTAGCATTTGAAATACGTTTATCACGCTTACTTTTGTTATCCATATAATGGCTCATTTGCAACCCTTGACAACTTTCAAACAGTTTTCTTTTTCCTCGAGTAGATTTTGTTTAAAAATATAACAGAATTTTAACCATCATTGACTTTGGAAAACAAAAATTTGATGTTAAAGTTCTAGCTCAAGACGAATTTTGCAAGGAGATACTTGAGTTGATCGTCAGAGGAAGACGACCTGGCTAATTACTTTACTTTTATACCATTTTGTTCATTGATAGATAGTGAATACAATTCAGACAAACTTTTGGAAGGCGATATTAATAGGCACTTTTTTAAAAAGTATAATGATGAAAACTCATTGAACTAAAAATATGTCTGTATCATCCACAAAATCATAGCATATGAAATACGTTTATCACGCTTAATTTTATTATCCATATGAAATTGAATATCGTAAAATACCAAGTCATTATTTGAAGCTTGTACAAAAATTCAAAGAAGTTCCTTAAGCAAATAACTGACGCATGTAGTATGTACATAGTCTGTTTTACAGCTTTCCTTAATCTATTCAAAAACCATACTCGTTTGTACAGTTGAGAAGTTATTTTCCCAAAAACAGGTCGTTTCGTATAAAATAGAAACACATTGAAATTCATTGAAATAAGAAAATTACAGCTACAAATTTTATGATTAGTATGCAATCTTATGAGGAAGGAATTGTGAAATATTCGTTAATCGTGTCTGTTACAAAACAGGAGCTGGATGTCTGATTAAAGCAATCGAAGCTGCAGCTGGAAGAAGTGCAGTTGTTCTTGGAAAACCGGAACCATATATAAGCCAGCATGTTATCAAAACTTATGGCCTGGATCCTGCTCGTACTCTTATGATTGGCGATAAGTAAGATTTGAGACGTTTATTTATTATAAGACCTAAATTGTATATAAGGCCAGAAATTTTAGTCACAAGAATATCTTTATCAAACTGTTGTCTCAAAAAAAAAATACTCATACTACAAAACTTTGTTTATGCACCAAGTTTTCAACAAGTAAAGTGTTTAAAGTAATTCTTTATTATTTTTTAAGAATGGTGTTTAGACAAATTCTTGTTAGACTTGTGAACCTATTTCCAGTGCTGAAAATTTAAAACAAACTTTAATAGCTTTATGTTATTTTTTGCATGACAACTTAAAATGAAATTGAACTTGTGTGTAATTACGTTCTAAATTCAGTTTTTCTTCTGTCTTCTTTTTGAAATTTTTAGCTTGTTTTAGGATATTCATAAATGAAAATAATGTTTAGACTTTAACAAAAAATTTCATCTGTTTCAGATTACACAGTTAAATTATATCTTCAATAAATTATACGTTGAGAATTGAAATATTTCATGAATGACAATCATTCGATCACGTATCAATCAACATTCGTTTCTCGACACTGCGACGATTTGGAAATTTTTAGAACATTCTTGGACGATTCTCCTCGTTTACTCAAAAAGAACTTGAAAAATTCACTTACGTCATTATAGTGAAATCATTTAGTTTCAGTTCACGAGTCAACTAGTTATATCGAGTATAAACAACTTCTTTATTTTCGTAATACGAATATTTTCTTTCGTTATATAATTCGTCATTTGAGTCTCGAAGACAGTTTAAGTAAGGTCAATTGCATCAAGGAATCGATCGATCGATTAAAAAGTTTAGTTACATCATCGATCGGTAAATTATTAATACAGCCAATTTGGACATTTATGCAACATATGTCTTGGGCATAAGAGACCAAGTAAATCTAGTAATATTAATACCCTGCTAGCCTTCCTATCTTACCGTGATGATATTTGATACTATTGTCGCACGGTGTATTTATCACCGTATAACATGTCGTAATTTGATCCAGAAAGATATTTTACACGTCCTTTTCTCTACAAAATTACAAAATTGTATTTTATTTTTATTTCATTGTTTTTTTTTTATCCATTATTTTTATTTTTAGTTCATTTTATTGTTTTTTTTTCATTCAGAAGAAAATTCTATACGTCCTTTTCTCTAAGAAATTGTAAAATTTGATTTGGATTTTGTTTTGTTGTTTCAGTCCAAAGACGGATATACTGCTGGGCAAACGATGTGGTTTTAAGACATTACTCGTGCTGTCGGGCATCACGACTAAGAATGATATTATTGCTCTCAACGAACGAGCCAGGTCTGAGGATAGAAGCGTCGTTCCCGATTTTTACACCGATCGGTTATCCGACGTATTTAGATTGTTAGAAATTTGATAATGTAATATTGTCACACGAGAGATAAGTTTTAAGATCAATATTCAACACGTAAATATGTCACAGCTGGTACTGTTATTTCGTGAAGTAAGAAAAAGCGTCACAATTTGAAATTCTCTGTTTCTTGACTTTACACGAATGTCTCATTAGGATTTTATCTCGAGTATTTTACAATAGTCTAATGTTCTCAAGTTACAAATTGAAAGTGAATATAACTTAAGTATTCAAGTCGGTTAGGACTTCGAGAGACCACTGTTAGTTGCATTTGTATTATTGTTCTACACAAGCTTTTTTAACTATTTGGAAATTGATAATACTTTTCTGCGTAGTTTCATTCTTTCAATTTATCTTGATTAGTTATATATATCTTGTTACAATTGAACAATGAGTAGAACTTAGATCACATAAAATTTCTCAAAAGCTCAAAGTTTGTGCAATGTACACTACAAATAAATGTTCCAATAATTACATAGCTAGGTCATTTATATCATTTTTGTCTAGATTAATAGTATTGTTTGATTGTTATAAATATTTGTAATATAAGGTATTATCAGTGAAACAAGTCAAAGTCCAGACAAGATCATTTTTAATTTACATTCAGTATATTGTTAAAATTTTTCGAAACAAAGCTAAGAAGAATGTTTAGATTTTGTGAATTAACAATGTCGAGATACTAACATTCCATGTAATAATCGACACGCCATGAGTACCGATATTGTGGTATTTCCGTTATCTCTATTGCGACTACATTCGAATCCCAACGATGCTCTCAATCGTTTCACCCACGACAGTATATCTCGTTCGAAGAACAAACAAACGTCTCAAACCAAAAAATAAACAAAGTGTCTCAAACCGAAATGTCTGCAATCTAACAAAAGCCCTTACGGTTGAATCAACGACAAAAATATATATTTTATTACATTCTTGCCATAATTCTGCGTCGACCCACCAAAATTCATTCAAATCGGTCGTGCGATGCCGGTGATTTTACGAATTGCGTTTTCGAAGTGGAGAAAGTATGTTATACTGCGTTCTAGCGTTCGCGGCGCACCATGATGCGCAGAATGCAGTTCACCCGAAACCCGTGACTGTCTCGCTGAATCAAATTGACCTTGACGATACGATAGTCGTATCTCTTGGCGACGTCTGCTCCCGTATCTCCCTGAAATACTGATACAATTCTGTGTATGCAATTACGAGGTATATAGTAAGAGTGCCTGGGCCTCGCACCAATACACACATACAAATATTTATATATAGATATATAACTGTATATTAAAATTATAGTAATGCCAGATCGCCCAAGTCAATTGTTAAAACGATCGTTGTACTTGTAAAACGACATATATACCCATAAATTTATGGCGAACGTAGGTAATGCGAAACGGACCCGTTTCTTTGTTATACGTCTCTTTGTTTCAAGACCTCAGGTGTAAGCCCGCAAGGGATTCCCAAGATTTTCGTTTCTCGTGCATCTCACTTTCTTTCTCCCCCAGCTACTGTGTGCGAAGCGGCTGCAAAGCGTACGAAAAAAAAGATTGCCACTGTGTTACAGTGTGAGAGAGCCGGAGAGAACGAGAGTGTATCGAGTGTGTCCGGGACGGAATCTCATAAGTAGCGTCTCGGCTTGCGTCTGGAGTTCTCTGTTCAAGGCTCGAGATCAGTATTGTATCTATCGCCTTGGAGTCTCCTGCTCACTGTGAGACAACGCGATTTCACACGCTCGAATTTAAAACCGATATTTCTGCATTGAAATATTATTTTGGTTTTTATAATTTCCGTTTCATTCGAATAATTGTAATAAGATAAATTAGAAAGAAGAAGGGTACATGTATGTTTGAGACAAAGAAAAATTTATAAATAGAATAATAATGACGGAAGAATTGATAAACCGATTGAGCGAGGAGGAAATAAAAACGATGACAAAAAGCTTCGACACGATCATCACGTTTTGCGAAGGTAACCTTCGACAATTAAAATTTCTTCAGATTCGAGGTTATGTAACTTTCTGCGATAACCGCCGCCATTTTCTAACTCATGAACTAAAACGCAACCGCCATTTTGTTTCAGGAGTCCTCTGCAGAAGAAACAGAGAGATTTACGGTTCTGCAAGGTCGATCGAAACGTTGAAAAAATACGGCAAGAGAATTCTGTATTTCAGCAGAGATTGCTCGTTGTCTCGACGGGAAATAGCTGAAAAAATGAGGAAAGTTAATTACGAACTTAAACCAAACGAGATTGTGAGCATGACCTCGCTAATGGCTAAATACTTGAAGAAACGTTTGGACGAGAAGAAAGTTTACGTTATCGGTTCGACCGGAGTAAGCGAGGAACTCGAAGCAGTTGGTTTGCAAAATTTCGGCACCGGGGTGAGTACTCTTTGCCTCTTTTATAGTCTCTTTCTCTTACACACAGAGATATACTCACACGTTCAACTCAAGAAATATCCATCGCCCGATTAGACACTTAATGACTTTATTAAATCCGAGGTCAAGTTTTTATTTCTATTTTTAGCCGGACATATTAACGACCGATTTGGCGACCTTCGCCCACTCTTACGAGGATGATCCAGAGATCGGAGCGGTCGTAGTGGGCCTCGACGAGTACTTCAGTTATCCGAAAATGTTGCGAGCCGCTTCGTACTTGAGCGATGCAAACGTGATACACGTTGCATTCACCGAAAGAACGAGAGTAACCGCTGCACTCGTCGCATGCATCGAGACTTGTTCCGACAAGAGAGCTTTGATTTTAGAGAATTCAGCCTCGCTCGTCAAACAAACGATCATGGATGGCTATCGGATTGTACCGGAAAGAACATTGATCATCGGCCCAGGAAAAAATGACGATATACGTTTGGCAAGATTTCATCGAATCGGAGATTTCTTATCAACCTCCTCGTGTAGCGATACGTCGTCGTTACTGGATTCGAATGAAAAATTCGACGAGTCATCGAGGGATTTGATTTTGCGAGCAAACGATTTGGCCGAGTTTGCCTCGATCTTGAAAATTTAATTATAAGTTAATTTATATTCTAATCGACTTAATTATAAGCTAATTAGTTTATATTCTACTCGAATTAATTATAAGCTAATTATATATATAAGCTTGTAGGATTGGAGTTATATTTTAAATTAGGTTTAGTTTTTTTTACTCAACTTAGGAATAGGATTAATAAAATAGGATTTTTCAATGCCATCGTGCTCTTTATCATTATACACATCATACATATTCTCTCTCTCTCTCTCTCTCTCTCTCTCTCTCTCTCTCTCTATATATATATATATATATATATATATATATATAATATATATAATATATATATATTTATATATATATATATAAATTAATATATATATATATATATAATATGTATGTATATAGATATTTTATATACATCGTGTTAGTATGGAACGTCGCGTCGTATAATATTTTCCGTTGCGTTATCTCCATAACCCGTCGATGATCCTGCATCCGATGAGCGCGAGAGATAAAAAATATTGCCGAGGTATATATACATACATAGAGTTTACTTTTTTTTAATCTATGATTCTGACGATGATAAAATATCATTTTCGATTTTCCGACCTGTCGATTTCTTCAAAACGGAATCGCGAAACCGGGAAGTTAACCATTCAAAATTATTTTACGATAGCATAATCGCGATTTTGACTTATCTTAAAATCGATACTTTATCGAATCGAAATAAAACTGTTTGCTAGTTTCTTTATCGTCGAGAAACAATAATAAAGATGAGTAAAAATACATTTTTTTTCACGATATAAATAACTTGTATACTTTCTTCAATTATTTTTTATTATTTACAATTAATTTTTAAATATGGACAATAATATTTGTTTATTTGGAGAACAATTTTTGTTTCTTTGTTACTTTTGCGTTGTTCGCATGTTCGAGGATTTTTCAGGGAGTGTGTTTTGTTATAATGAAAATTATTTTATCGTAAAATTATTTTGAACGATTTACTTTTTTTTAAAATTGTGCTCGTCTCGATTATTAATTAGTGCGCTCTGGCTTTATTGGTAGACGTTTTCGTTTCACGTATGTCGCTCGAGACTAATGGCTTTTTGTTTTTCGACATATATATATATAATAGGTACATATTTTGTTAGTTACGATTACAATGAACTATTTTAGATCGAGCATCTCGTATTCTCACTTCCATATTGATTTACAGCTTGTAAGATAATTCAAATCATATGTAATATTCAAAATATATTTTCAAGGTCACTCTTTCAATGATTTCGAATTCCATCGAATTTTATCTGACTCAATCTTAAACAAGGCGTGTATTAAAAATGAAAAAATGAAAATTTGGCCTTCATTGAAATAATGTTTTTGCAACTTTGCATTTTTCTCTTGCAAGATATAAAAAAAATAAAGTTTTTTCATTTTTTGTAATTAAATATTTACGGCTTGTCTATGGCAAAAAAAAAATATTGTTGAAAAAAACAAAATTTGATTTATTGCAGAGAATTCCTAGTCTATGTCTGTATTTTGACAATTTTATAATAAGAACAAAGAAAAATGGATTAGTTGAATTCATATTTAAAAAATCAGATTATTTATGAGTCCTCGTTACACATACTTGGCCAAATTGTAAATTTCGATTACACAATTGTTATCAATAATTTTTATCATAAATACACTTTTATTTCCAACAAATGGAATTTTGTTTAAGTCATGATTAATTGAATTGTCTCGATTTGATTACATTTTTGTCCCATATAAAATCATACTTTTTCCCAGCAATATTATCAGCATCGTTGATGATAATCGATCGAAATATGTACCTTTTATGTACAATATGATAATTGTAAAATTGGTCGGCTAAATACCCAGACGGATTTCTCTTCTCTCTCACTCTTTTCTTGTTCACTCCATTTCTTTCTTTACCTTTCTCTCATTCTCTCCCACTCTAATCTTCTCCCATTTCGCAATAATACATTGGTTATCGACATGTTTCTTCTTGAATAACGAAATTTCCTTAATAAGGGTTATCCTTGACTACGATATACGTTCGCTTCTTGACAAATACGACCACCAATAAAATACGTTTATAGCGAGAAATAATAGGGGAAAAACAACCCGACTAGCACGATCGATCTTCGATACGGAATTGTATCGTGGCGCTCTTCTTCGTCTTCTTCTTGTCGAGACGCGACGTTGAAGAGGTGGTTGAGGCGGAGGTGGACTGCATGGAACACAGGAAAATTGCCATTGGCCACTCGATTGTCTTCTTTCAAGGTCGGGCAATGCCGCCAGTGGTATGACCTCTATAACACCTTCGCCATTAACGGCGAATCCTCGACCTCCACAGCCTCGTCCCATCGGATTTATCGATGATTTTCTTCGCATCTGCGGAGGAAGAGAAATGTCTTGATAAAATGTTTCAACTGTCAAGAGGCGAACCTCGATGTGAAGTAAAGAAAATTGGGAAAGAGAAATTGTGACGAGGAGAAGAAGACGAGGCGAGGAGAAGAAGAGATGAGAGATACGAACCGTTTCGCGTTTACGAGGACAACGCGATATCTCTTCATCGCTGGAGCTATCCGTGTCGCTAAAGTCAGAACTGAAGTAACACTCGCCCGATCCGTATTTCGTGAAGTAATGGACCACTGCGAATTGTATTATCGTCGCGAAGATGAAGGCGAATGATAGAAACACAAAGAAATCGAGCGCCGTTGGATAAGAAACTTTTGGCAAATCGGTACGTGCTTCCAGCCCGAGGAAGGTCATCGTCAGAACTGTCGTTATACCTTTAAATAATAATTTCTATTATTATTATAAGTATTATTACGATTGTTATTATCATAATTATGAGTACATTGAAGGATTCTTCTTATTACAATGGTTCAATTCAATGATTAACCATCGCCTGTAAATCTGGGTCAATATTGTCCGCGCTGTGTAGATTTATTCCAAGCGGTCGAAAAACATCCTCTCTCTTTAGTTATTGTGGCTACACCCTACAAAACCTTCATGGGCAAAGGAGTACCTGTGCAAAGGTTGCTTTTGTGTATCACTTTATACCTGGACTCTGCATAATTCAAATGTCTGAAAGAAAAGTCGAACTAAGTTTACCATAAAGGTAGACCTTTAGTGACAGATTCATGATTCGCGGAACGGAATACAATTTGCAGGTTTTCATTTTTCGACCACATTGTTACTTCCGGAAAGGGTCGTTGGATACAAGGTGTGTATAATAATACGTATTAAAGGGAAATTTTCCTGAGCCAGGAGGTAGTTTGAAATGCTGCTGTCGAGTTTTTAAAAATGTGAAGTTTTTGAAATATTTCGTTCAATGTTCTATTTCTCCAATACATTTTTTTATTTAATAAGTTTCTACTTCGAACTCGTGTTGCAAGATTAAACATCTAATTATAAATTTCAATAGAATTTAAATGAACAAATCGACAAAATTGTATTTAATTTTTTATTTTTGTACAATAGCATAATTTTGTTAGATAAAAATGTGTCTGGGAGAAGCGTTTCAAATTGTTATGGTAAAAGGGATGAGAAGATACGTTCGCAATGTAACGGTAAATATTTAATTAATTTATAAAAAAAATAATTAACGACTGATTTATTAAAAATAAATTAAATCGTTAAGTGCCTTAAAAAATCTTTTCTCCGTTTGAAATGGAAGGAAGCTAATTTAATTAAAAAGATTGATTTTTATTAAAAATAACGAATTTTATTTCCATAAGCCGCATTAAAAACAAAGTATAGGAATTTGAGGTAAATGGCGATAGTGCGTCAAACATATTTTTCTCGTGGGCAGCTTAATAAAATCACACGGGATTACCGGCGTCGCTTTCGTGCTTAATTGACGTAGCAACCTCGCTAATCCGATATGATTTTATCAAGCCGCGTGAAAAAAAATACGTTGCCAATTTGTTGAGATTATGTCAATCATTCGACTCCGTTTAAGTGTGCAGAGCAGACAACGCTTATTAAAGTGCCAACGTTTATAAAATTAATAATTGTAAAGTTGTAAATCATAATATTTTAATACACACGAAGACAACGCAGAATATATGCGGAGAAATAATTATTTTATCTTGTCGAAAATTAATATTTTAGTTTACAAAAATAAAAATAAATTAATTCAAACTTTCTAAAATCGAGATTTCGAGTTAAGTGGAGAAGTAATTATTTTATTTGGCTAAAATTAATATTTTAGTTTGAAAAATAAAAATAAAATAATTCAATCTTTCTAAAATCGAGCTTTCAAGTTATGCGAGGAAGTCATTATTTCATCTTGCTAAAATTAATATTTTAGATCTAAAAATAAAAATAAAATAATTCAATCTTTCTAAAATCGAGGTTTCAAGTTATGCGAGGAAGTAATTATTTTATCTTGCTAAAATTAATATTTTAGTTCAAAAAATAAAAATAAAATAATTCAAACTTTCTAAAAT
>JAPYZT010002300.1:534-16758 GCA_030522965.1 Tryphoninae sp. A BG-2022a
TATATATATATATATATATAATATATACATATAATCATTATTTCTGTATTCTGCAGAGGTATTTCATTATAGGAAGCCAGGTGGTACTTCATCCAATATGCAGTATATCTATATGCACGCCATTTGTACTATGGAGGGATATCTTGAGTCGTCGCTGCGCTTGCGAGAGCAGCTCAGCTTTCCCGTAATATCGTATCGCGTTTTGCAGCCGTCGACTCGAATAATGTGCATACATATATATATGCGTGTATATAGATATAGATATGTATGTATATAGGATATACATGCATTGTTTTCTTGACTTTCCACTCTTCTGATTCGCTACATTTTCTCGACAAGTCTCATCCCCCTATTTCTATTGTTTGCCCTGGACAAGTGGGGAGGAACGACGATTTTTCGTTTCGAAGGCTCGAATCGAGAGAGAGAGAGAGATATTTTATATTTGTTTAACGAATGTACCAATTATATTTTTAGTCGGTCGCGCGGCGAATTTTAGCTGGACGATTTTGTGATTTT
The DNA here is from genome assembly GCA_030522965.1 of Tryphoninae sp. A BG-2022a. NCBI lineage: Eukaryota > Metazoa > Arthropoda > Insecta > Hymenoptera > Ichneumonidae > Tryphoninae sp. A BG-2022a. Next base: position 1,051 of record JAPYZT010002300.1, read on the forward strand.
TACCCCGTTATCCCTTACCTTTCCAAGAGGATTTATGTACGACCGAGGGGATGAATGCGCGCGAATGGATTGAAACGATATTGTGTTGCTAAATTGAACGGGAACAAGCCAAATTGGTGCTTCAAAACGAGAACTCCCATTTCTACCTTTTTTTTTTTTTTTTAGATACGACGAAATTTCTTCTCCGACGTTAAACCCTCCATCAAAGTTTGTTCTATCGCGTTTCCTGGCAACGCTAGACAGATTTTCCGATTAGCTGTACACAAAATGGATCTTCGTTAGCCAAAACGCATTGTTCCCAATGTGAAAAACCAAATTGCCAAGGGTACATGTTTAAACAGTCTGCGAAATCGTGTTTTAGTACCTTCGGATAATTTCCTCGTAGGATAACAAAACGACGTAGTGATTAGTGTATTCTATGAAAATGTGCTATTTCACTTTAGTCCTATATTTATTTTCAGTGGAAATTCTGGTAATTTGATGAAAAATTTAACAATGGACAGTCGGATTTTAATTACTATTATTTTTTAATCTCGCTATCTGGACCAATTTGATTAAACACATATTGATTAATGGCGATACTGGGTTAATAGGAATGTGTGTGCGCGTGTGTGTGTGTTATTACGTATATAAAACTTTGATATTTGATTACAGTTATTAACCACTTCCGTTTTATTGAATGCAACGAAGCAATTCTCGAGGATCTCGATGTTACTTAAATATTGAATTACACGCCGAGTTTCAATGCTTACCTGAAATGTATCTTGATTGCCTAAATCAAAGACGAGAACGTAGGCAGTCGCGCTTCTCAGTCCATAATAGCGAAAATCCGTCCATTCGAGATGGGTGCTAACCGGAAAATACGGTATCGTAGGAAGATCGGTTATCTTGAGCTCGTACAAACGTTCCGCGAGAACGACGCTTGGATAAAATGTTTCGCGTCTCTCGGTCGGTCTGTAATCCTCGAAGAACTCGCTCCAAACGAATTGCTGAAAGAAAATTTATCGAGATTTCTTTTCGTCGCTTTTCCAAGGTAGTACAACTTATTTGCATCGTATTCGAGTTATTTAAATCACGAAGCGACCTCACTAAAGCGAAAAACATCGGTTAAATTTTGTCGAGACTGGAATAAATCTACCGAGTCCATATCTTCTCCGAGCGACAATCCAAAAATAATATTCGACGAGATAAAAGACGTATTTTATTTTTTCAAGCCTCTCGATCTCAATTTTCCGCGAGGTCGTCAGGATACTCGAGAAAGTGCATGGCTCGATCAGATATCATCGAGAATAGAACGAGCAAGAAAGAGAGCGATAGAGAGAGAGAGAGAGATTCTTGATCGCGATTGGTGGAAACGAGATTCGGAAATGAACGGAAGTCCTTCGCGCCATCGGAAATGAGTTTTCTCGAGTGACTCTCCACGAAACGTCGACGAGTTTGCTTCTTTTTTTTATATTCGAGGATCGAAATTTAGCGAAATAAAAGAGCGCGGCGAGTGATTGCGAGCCCATATGATGAAAAGAAAAAAAACGAAGCGTAAAGATGGCCGATGGCGAGACGCGTACGTAATATGAGAAGAGTGACGAGGGGGAGAGCAATATCGGAATGTATCAACTTTTATCAGGCTGATAAAAGGCAAAACTTTTTTTTTATCAAGATAAATTGCTCGGAGACGATAACTCGAGAAACGTTTCGTACTTTTTTTAATCAAACAAATGTCATTCGAATCGAAAGCTATTGTTTCAGCGATTGTTTATCAAATTTAATCCAATTAATCGTAACTTCGATCAATGATGCAAAAATCAAATATTATCATCGATATCGTACGAAAAAATGATTTTTTCATATTTATTTTGTGAAAATTTGAAAAAACCGTTGCGTTTATTTTTGTTTATCTTTGGATATTTTTCGACAACGTATGGGAAGCATCGCGAGCTCTAAAAATCCTGAGACTAATGAGAAATTGTAATACGAGAACCGCGAATGCGTTCACGAATCGCCCGACCATAAATGCAAAATGTTTTTACGACGGGAGAAAACGGTGGTCGGTTACTCGGTTACTTCGTTTGCGGCATTAATATTTATTCTACTATTTGCATTGTGGACGTAACAACAAAAAAATTGCATTGGTGATTATTGTAATAACACAGTATATTACTCACTCGAATAATACTTGATTTTCCGACCCCTGGTGCACCGAGAAAAACAACTTTCACACGATCGAGACTGTCGGCGGGACTCTCCTCTTCCTTCGCGGCGCTGTCGGCATTTTCGCTGCCAATAGGCTCGCCACGACGTCTTTCCAAATAATCCAAATCGAGATCTGTGAACGGATGCAAGACCAACTGTTTACTTCGTTTCCCAATTTCGTTCGACCATAGTCGCGGAACGAATTGCTCGAATACTTGCACAATTTTGGTTGAGCGACCGCTCGATAACGAAGCAATCGAACCAATTTCATTTTTAACATCGGAGCGCATTTGGACCGAGATGGGAACAGAAATTCATACAAGAACGATCGATTCTTCAAAGATTCTTCGGCAATTTAGAACGATACAAGAAATCAAATGAATTGTCAAAAAATCTATTTCGTAATAATCAAATTTGATCGATTTATATAAATTTATAAAAATTAATCAAAAAGAATTTATTTTTTTTTAAATCGCGCGTTTATTTTTCTTCTACTTGTTGCAACGCCGTTTACAAATATTTTCAAATCAACGCGAAATTATGGCATAATTGTGGCACGCGGCGTGTTTTTCTTAGTAACGGGACTCCCCGCATGATTGACAAAGCCAGAGGGTTTGTCGAAGCTTTAACACAAACACTATCGACGTTTCTGTTTGCTCGACGCAAATCCTATATAGATATTGTCGGTTGGCAATGCAGATAATCCTTGATCACGAATGGATTATTAACCAGCGTCGACGGATTGTCACGTACGACTCCTTGTTTGTAACTCTTGGCACCGCCACGTCTGTGTACGCGAAACCTCGACCACCGAACCGCGAATCGAGCCGAAAGTTGTATCGAACGTGCGAACTAATATTTATGTTGCATCCATTACAATCTATTTAATTATCACAATTTTCCGATCGGCTCGTTCGTATCGCGACGTCGAATTGCATATCGTCAAACCGATAATAACGGCGACGATCGTACGTACGCTTTTGATTTACCATTTTACCAATCGATCGAAACTAAATAAATTATCGTTTCAATTATTTATTATTACCCAAATAATGTTTTCTTGCGACAAGTTCCAATTGTGGAGAAGGCGCGAAATCTCTTGATCCCGGCACGTCCATGCAACGAAACGAATCTTTGTTTATCCACGATTAAGGAAATCTAATTTTTTTTTTACTAATGTGAATAGGATTGAACGACTTTCCCTTCGTTTTGTTAGATAATTTTATTTTATATTGATAAAACCGGGATTTTAAAATTCTTGTTGTCGAACGAAATGTCGTAGAGCGTTAAAGCGTTGATCACCGATAGGTGAACCTGCGCGCGCGGAAATCGCGAGTCGACTGACCCCGCAATATGAAATAGAGATATCATTGGGCTCTCCCTCCACCTTTCACTCCCGCTGTACCTGGCTTTCATCCCCCAACCGTATATATACATTAAAGCGGTTATGAGAAGAAATACATTTTTTTTTCTTCGTACGTCGATGTTCCGACTCGCCGCATAAAAAATCATTTAAAAAAATAAAACGTTCTCTCTCGAACCGTTCACGATTTATATGAAAATCACTCTCTGGCCTTGCGCTAACCATTTCGTAGTCGGCAGTGGTGCGACCCAACGATTTCCCTCGTCGCGTCTAGCGTGACACGAGATTTTTCGAATCTGATCCAGGCTAACCCCGAAAATTATAATACTTCGGTGTTGAATCAATCACGCCTACGAGAGAACTCGTAGGTTATTCGTGGGCGTTACGAAATAGTCAGCCTCCATTCGCCCTTACTCTTAGTCATAGGAAATGTAAAAAAATGGAAAAAAAGAGAAACGAACGTGATTTACGAGAATATCGAAGCGATAGGAAAATTTTATGACACCTAACGGGAGCTTTACTGAGAAATTGCATCGTATGTATTTGAAATCTAACTTTGCAAACAGAACGTTTTGTACCCTAGCCAGCATGGATTTTCTTTAAAATGTAATATTTTCTCAGACAAACATTCCTAATCTTTCTTACTTTTCCAACTCAATTTTTCTATTTGATTATCTATACGCAATTTTTCGATTTGGCAAGGATAAAAAACTGATTGTCATGGATATATAAATTTAAGTATGTCTCGTATAATACTTGACTTTGTCATGTACTTGTTGCCGAACAGATTTTTATCATTGATAAAAAAGCAAATATATATATATATATATATATATATGATTTACATGTGAGATGTGACGGTGCGATAAAGCTCGAATGCTATTCACGTATAACGGTCGGAGATAACGTTGTATTCCCCTCAGGCGCGCTATCGGGCTTTTCGCCTTATCCCTTATATTTCGATCGATCAGTTCACGCGCGCTCTTTTTTTCTTCGTGCAAGATCGATAGTGTAACGAGAGGGAGGAAAGATATTTCATCTCCGTACGGTAAGGTGCGTTTTCCTTGAATTTTTCTCGCTCGGTCTCAATTTCGCTTACCAATAACGATCGGCGCGCGCACATCGTATAGTTCGGAAACTTACAGTCATAAATTCGACGCGCGACGCGCGACCGAGAAAAGGATTTATAACCGTGAGAGAAGAATGCGAGAAGAGAGAAGGTGGATTTTTGAAAAAAAAAAAATTCGCGTCTTATCGTATACGACGAGTCAGGAAAATATAATGCTGCGAACTCGACGGATATTTATCCATATATTCGTAGTTTTCTCTAACGTGCGCGTGGCATCCGCAATAAACGACGCGTACAGAATATTCTTTCCCTTTCCTTTTTTTTTCCTCACTAGGGTCTCGTACTCATTTTTATTGTTCGCGCTTTCTGCCACGCGCAAACACTTTCCATGATTTACGGCGAATACCTGACAGCTTTCGCGTTGGTTTTATCCCCGGCCTCTAATTAATTACTCGGAGCGTGGCATTAACGAAGCCTCGCACGGGTAGCGAGAAAGAGAGATCTCTCTTTATCAACCCTCGAGAACTTTTAATCTATTTTCGTCAAACGGCTAGTTTACTCAGACAAAACAAAAACATAGAAATAATTGTTTCGTTCAACGATAGCTCGAGACAATAGCGAACGATTTCTGAAAGCCATTCGACACAACAAAAACAGTGACTGGAAGATACACAATTTTATTTTTACATTAACGTCTTTTGTTTATTTTTTAAAATAACGAAATCGAAGAATCGACGATGTAGGTTTTTCATGCCTGCGACATAAAGTTTTCACGAAGCGTTCGTCGTTCGAGAGAACGTCGATGCCAGATTGTACGAGGCCAACAAAAAAGGCGAGATATATAAGTAACAAAAGCTCCGGACCGATCGTCGTCGTCTCGTCAACCTCCTTCTCAACCATTCTCATTTTCCCGTAGGTATATATGTATATATGTTGAAAATATATAGGGTACATTGAGTACGATAGAAAAATCTCGTATATAGCAGACGATTGGTCGAGAGACTCGACGAGTCGACTTATAGAGCACTTTTGCGACTCTCACCGCAATCTGCCACAATTGTTCAGTGTACCCTCCGCTTCACGTCGTTCGAGGACCAACAGCGTACTCGTACAATCTTCACCGCCGTTTAATGAGCTTGCGCTTACTACGCATTTATATTCGTCTAATTACAGACGATATATATATGTATACCTATATCGTTTATAACGCAAGTGACTGTCTATATATATATATTTATGACGAGATTTATAGAGAGAGAGAGAGAGAGAGAGATTCTTCGATAATAGACGAGATTTCATTCCGACGTCGACTAGAGAAGAGTTTGTACGACCGTGAATCAATCGCGAGTTAATTAGCGCTCGGGCAACCTGCCAGAGACTGCATATACGTACTCGCAATTTAATCAACCGGTTCAATCCTATCGATTCCAATTTGGAACTTTCAAAAACATCGAACAGCGATGTTCATACACCGGAATTCCAAAGATTTACGAAAACGAACAATTTTTTTCGTATTTTCGCACGCGACAAGAATAATTCGTTCGAGTTTCGGGCGTAACGTGACGATAACTCAAGTTTGATGGCTCTTTTTCACAAAACTAGTTTTTCGATCGATCTACCGTGACAATCGAACTCTCTGTTCCTTTCGAAAGTTATTTATCATAAGTTTTCACGAATTGTGCGTAATATTTTTTCGATAATTTGTAATTTGTTTATTTTCAGGCAAAACTTAGGTGGATCGATTATATCGCATGAATCTCGAGTGTGGATAACATCATGGCTCGTTAATCATGTTGCTCATCAATCAGCCCGACCACTATCGAATAAAGTACAGAGCTTATCTTCATTATCCACGTGGTGTCCATTAGAGTTTCTACATAGACGACTCGTATTTCTATACGTTGTAGCATGATACCCAAGGATCCGGATTACACCCTTTCGCATCAGCGACCTATCGACTATCGGGGAGAGTGAAATTCGATGGCTCGTAGCGATACGTTTTACGAGTGAGCAAGCGAGAGGAAAATAGAAATTCACTTCAAACAACCCTTTCGATCCGATGGAATATCTATAGGCTCTTGTCCTCAGAACCTATCGTGAAACTACGTGCTGGACGTCAGGGGTTCCAACTCGAGGGGATGGCGATTCTCCATGAGGCACGATATACATGTATCTTTATACACATACACACGCACACACACACACACACACACACATCTATATATACATGTAAATCTAACATAAAGTGGATAGTAGCCTTATCCAGCGCATTATCAGAAATCGATCTACCACGAACCACAATTCGTTTACCAAGAATATATCACGAGTACAAAATCGATGTGCTTGATCGCGACGTCAAGTACTCGTTGAACGTGTGAAAACGATTGCAAAATAATTTAAAAAAAACAACAACAACATTAAAATAGAAAAAAAAATATTTTTTGTAATTGAATGAAAAATATAAATATAAAAAGCTGTTGGCAGATACTCACGGTATTGTCTGTGCGGCGGGAGGCTTCGCCGCCTCTTGCCGCTTGCCGCTTTCGTACCTATCTTGACGGCTTTCTTTCTTCTATCACGGTACAATACGCTCCTCCTCGTGCAAATACGCGCACTTTTTCTTCTTCTTTTAATAACTTTTATTTTTTATTTTTATTTTTAAGAATGTCCTTTTCGTCTCTTTTAATATTAATCACAACGATTTTCAACCTTTTTGACTAAACGTTAATTATTTGTCGTTGCAGTATTGGTATCACGATTCGTTTTTGTTTTCTTAAATTTTAACGATATTACGATATATCGTATATATGTATATACACGTGTATTTTATTGTATTTATTTATTTATTTATTTTGGCACTGAGTATACATGATTATTATATTTAATTTATACAAACCGTTTCATGTTATAACGATTCAACAATTATTGCTAAAACGCGCACTTAAACACCTCCGTTTCCGTCTCTGCCTGTGTGTGTGTGTATTTTTTGTTATCCGTGCGCAACTCGGTATTTCGACAAGCCTGCCACAATTTCCGTTTCTCGCCCCGAAGCGATAATTAAGTACGTGCCACACGCATTGCCCATCACCCCTTCAGCCCTCTAATTACTTCGACTTGTGATTATAACGGGTCACACTTTGCACCCTGACATCACATACGTGCCCTTGCTCTTTCGAATAATGTATGCTTGTATATATATATATATATATATATATATATATTGATATATTTATATACGTAAGTATGTATATATCTAGTATGTATATTCATGTACCTGCACGTAACGTTGTTTCCGTTGATTGTATGATTGCATCTCGTATACCTGACTCGATTTAATTTTTATTGCACGATCAAACCCAAAAAATGGACCAGACATATTTTCGATCTGATCAATCGATCTTGTTTTCATCGATTCGATAATTGACATTTTTTTTTCTGTTTGTCTCACTCGCGATTTGTCACTTTGATTCGAACGAAGAAAATGATTGAAAATTTTGTTTTTTTTTATCATTCTTTTTTTTTGTTTCTTTTTTTTTTTATAAATTGGGTTTCGTCCATTCGTGGAGACACATTTTTATGGACACACTCGTACGCACGATAGATGTTTGTACTGGAAGCCTCGAAATTATAACGAGCAATTATCGTGTTTTACGATTTTCTCCGGGTTTTCCGGGCTTTGGAGCTTCCACGATGCGAGTCTCGCGTCACTGGTGACCCGCCGGGGTAACGTTTAATGGACACCGAAGAATCGAGAATGATTTAGGTGACGTTTCGTACCTCGTTTCACACAAAAAAACGGCGTTTTATTGAAATAAAAAAGAAGGGAGCACGGCGTAACACATCTCGCCAGTAGACACGAGGAGAGCCTCGGCGGCTCCGCTCTCTCTACCCCCACAGTCGATCGAAACTTCCCGTCGACGAGATGCTCGCCTCCCTTGTGCGCAAGCGCCTCACCCCTTCCCGCCAATTTATCCGCAGGCTTTTTTTCCGATGAGAAAAAAACAGACCGAGGAAAAAAATAGGAGTTGTTGGTAATTTTTCACACGCGCTGCCCTTTTTTCTTTCTTTCTGTGTGAAAAGATTCTTTGAAACACATATTATTAGAGATTTATTTTTATCATATTTTTTTCGTCGACGATAATTATTTTTAGTCCGAATATTATTTAATTATACATATTTTTATAAATATGTATAATTGATAAATTATTTAATTTAATAAATAATATGTTATAAATTAAGTAATGAAATGATAAATTATATAATATGATATAATAAATAATGAAAATTGGGTCGACCTCAAATTTTTCTTGTGTGAAATTTCCGAATCGATATATCATCGATACCGAGAATATTGTAGAGAAGTTTCTCTGTATTTTATACTCGTGTTTCTTATTTCAATGCGCGATGCGTTTATACTTTATGCTTTATTATTTGTAATAAAAGGAAATTTAAGAAAAAAGACAAGATCTCAGAACTTCTAAGTAACTAAAAAGTATGTAGGTTTTTCTTTCGATTTTACTACAGCCGAGACATATCAAACAGGAAAAAAACTCGTACGAACCGACCTCCACGAGCTGCCGCCAGTCATGGTTAAAGCTTGAAAAAAGCGAAATTCCACGTTTTTTTCCCTTTTGACCGACAAATTGCAATAAACCGAGTTCAAAATGTGATATTCGTGTTATACGAGAGTTTTTTGATTCCGCAACGTCCCTGGGAAATATTTCTGACCAAAAATTCATTTCGATCCCTTTAACTGGTTGAAAGTTCAAGGCCGTGTTCAACCTTGGACCGACGGTCCCAGCGACGTCCAATAAAATTTGTCGTCGGCAAATAAATTTTTTTTCATTCGTCTAAACACTCGATCGAATTTGCGAAATCGGAAATTACTCGTATAACAAAAATGTCACATTTTAATTATCGATTGATCGGAATTCCTTTATTAAAAGGAGAAAAAACGTAAAAATTCACTTTTCCAGTTTTTCATCATCGCTGGTGTCGACTCGAGCAAGATTTTGCAGATAACTGTTTTACATATTTAATGTTTATTTTCTGAGCCATGGTAAACGTTGAAAAATCCAAAAAGTTCACAAGCATCGGGATAAATTCAAATAACAACAATATATTTTTCACAGATTATTAAAAGTTTGAGTTTTTATCATTTTTCACAATTTTCTTTTCAATTTGGATAAAAATTTGGTGTCGATAATTCATGTTTCAAAAATTAAAAACATAATTACGTACAAAGTTTGATCTCTCCCCTACGAAAAAGAACTTGACAATTTTTTCGATATCGTCGATACATTCCCTAATATATAAATTCGATATTTTTTTGAACCCATTTCCCGCAGATATTTGGAAAAATATCGAGCAGTACCGTAATTTGGCTTCGACAAAATTATTGTCACGAACCGGACAACATATGTACTCAAATTTGAATAAAATCTGGAAAGGTCGCCAAACAACTCTTTAATTTCACGCGTTTTTACTCGTATATGTGTATGCTATAATAGAGGGTGAGAATATGAACACCCGAGAACATACGCGATACATTGCTAATGTCAAGCTTGCACGTCCTTGGTATATATGCTAATTTAGAACTTCTTCGCGTAGCCGGAGGAAAACCGCGAATGAAAATACAAAAAATGACTGTCTAGAAAAGAGCTCTAGGCTATTGTATGTATATATATATATATATATATATACAATCATCACACGAGAGATTCGCCTCCAGTTAAATGAAATCCATTTTACGTGCTGCGAGAAGAAGAAATTACAGAAAAGCGTGGGAGAGAAAGAGAGAAACAGAGAGATGGAGAACATAACGAGAAAGAGAGAGGAGTTAAATGGGAGAGTGGAGATTACGAGCTCGGTCGTTTCCAGAGGAAGGGTGCAAAAAAAGAAAATGTCCCGACAACTTAACCTTATTTTCGCGCTTTCTGTGTTTATACACAGGGGGCTAGCGAGGTCATTCATGCCAGGGGCGCAATATGCCACATGGTCTAGCGCGAGTGCTCTTTGCATAAGAAAACTTACAGTCGTACGTAAGAACTTGTCTCTATAACCTCGACGGATAATACTACGCGCAAATCTTCGCTTGAATAAATTTTATACCATCATTTGCAAAATTTCACTCTGCGCGATCGCAAACTTTTACTCCGTTGAATGTTATTGCTTTTATCGTCTCTTTTATTCGTTCGATTCGACTAGTACGAATAAGAACTTTATCTTTTTTTATCGATACTAAAATTACTAAATACTAAAATTAGTTTATAAAATTTGAATTTCAAAGTTGGATTGGAATATTTTCATGGTATCGTTAAGAAGTCAACGATTCCGGGTAAGAATAATTTGTGAGGAAAAGTTAACGTGTAGGTACAGTAATGTGAGATAGGAGGGTGCGCAACGTTACGCGTATCTATAATAAGTAAGGAACAGCCTCGAAGAGTTTTTATTTACCTTAGTCGAATGCCGAACGTAAAGCTAGGGACAAAAATCAATAGATCGGGGATGCGTTCGGTAAACGAGAGGGTGCGAGATACAAGCATGGCAAATGCCACGGGCGTTCAAAGGGAGAATTAGGGGTTTCAATTTACACGAATGGGACAGGACCAATCAGGGGCACGGTAGATACCGAGGGGCAATCAGGAACTATTCTCTTTTACCAAATGAATTAATTTACGTAAATAAATATACGAACGAAGCGCGGAATAGAAAAGTTCCGGAGTATTTATTCTTCGCGCGTCTCCCATGCGTCCAACTTGAATTTACTTTCATCGAATTTATGTCTATTCAATATCCACTCGGAGAAAAAGCAATTGACCTTATTTCGATACAATCTTGAGCAGGCAAACGAGACACGTGGTCTTAAAGACGTTTTTTCTTAAACTAATTTATTTCACTCCTGTTTCCCTTCGATTTTTTCACTTTCGAAAAAAGAAAATGAAAAAAAAACAACGAATCGACGTAATAAATCACATTTTGTCACTTCGAGATTTATTCAACTTCAATTACGAATACAATATCCTTATATTTTTATATAAAAACTTGTTATTTTCGTTTCCGAGAACGAATTGGTAATAACCAAATAGTACGAACGAATAAATAAAGATCAAGAGATATTGGACGATAATCGTAGTGTAATATATACCTATCTACGTGATTTACAAAGTGTGGGCGTTCATTACGCGAAAAGAAAAAGAGCCAGGAGGCGTGAGGAATTTTTTTTTTACAACAGTTTCAATAAGTCCAACGAATATTAATCCGAGTAAGAACGTGAAAGAACATTATTCCTTGCTAACGTTCGTGAACAAAAAAACAGATTACTTTCAGGATTAATCAAATATTCGCTTACAATCTAATAAGTTCTTACAGTACGTTTATATTTACACGTAATTTGTTGTTGTTAAAACTGCATCAAAGTAAAATGCAAGCTCTTCACATTCTTATCGTTTAACATTATTATTAATTTCCTTTCAAGGCAATATTATATTCTGAGGTAATCGTTCTTAATTAAAAATTAATTGACAAAACTCTGCCCCTTGATTAACATCCATTTATAATTGATATTCTCGCGAAATTGTTTAGCATCGCGAAAATAAAAAAAAAACGTTTTGAATATCCGGAAAAACGAAAAAATTGTTTCCCTCATATCGCCTGTCTCTACACGTTCGTATAATCGTCATTATACAATTAACGTTATAATTAACGAAGTTTAGCGTAATGGTTCCCCAAATCGAGTGCGATATTATGGAACATTAATCTGCGTGCAAATCAATCTTTACGCTATACATTTAAGAAGGATTATTTTCCGTTTCTTCGACGTGTATAATATTAATCGCAGATTAAAAATATTACATTATCACTGACAACAAAATAATCGTCGAATACTCACGTTTTATCGTATCGCGATATTTTGAAAAATGTATTATTAATCGAGCCTTCTCTTTCTCTCCACTTCTCCACCGTTTCTTTCCAAGCTTACTTTAACCCCAGAAGGGCTGTTAAATATGACGTATCAATTGACAACTTGATGCAATCGACGATCCCAATCTGACGGATCGGATAATATATTCTCTGGCCGCTCGAAGCTGTAACTAAATATCACCGGCTTCTCGAAAGAATAACCGTTGCAAACCATTCTCTGCTCTGACGAAAGAGTCGTCAAAATGTTGATTCACTTGAGCTGTACCAACACCATGAAGTAGGTGACCACCGCACCGAGAACCTGTGTATCGATCAAATCGCACATAGTTAAATTCATTTTTTTCGATCAACGATTTAATTAATTTCTTTATAGAACAGTGATATTCACCGAGGCGAAAAGATCGAGTGACACCGTGAAAAACTTGGCTCCCGAAATAGACATAGCTTTCTGGCACTGTTGACAGACAATTTGAACAAAAGTTTTGGCTTCCTCCGAACCGTCGTACCAATGACAAGAATACGCAGCTTCCATCACCGATGAACTCTGTATCGATTAAATAACACAAAAATCAATAAATTGTATTATAAACGGATCGGAAGAATGAAAATTTGAGTTTGTAAAAGATAAAACGATTTAAAACTTGCCTCTTCTATGAGACGATTTCCAAATATACAGAACAGGAACACTTGACCGAGACTGTACAATAAATAGCCGATGGTCGTCGCTGCATAAACATCGACGCTGTTGACCTGTGCTCGCGTATCAAAAATCGTATTAATCGATCGATTCCAATAAATACGAGCAAATCGTTAGTTTCGTACGATTTACCTTAGTGGCCTGATAAGCGAGAAGTGTTAGGGTAATGGTGGTCGTCAGCATGTGCAACAGAAGAGCGACACCGTAAGCGTCGCCGATGGACGTGACCAATCTGAAATAAAGAAGGGAAAGTTGATTCCACGATCGCGAAATTGATCAACGTGATCAAGAACGCTCGAGAGTATAACGAGGCATACTTATATCGCTTACGTATACATAATACGCGAATGTTCGAGGCGGTGCGTGACCTCCATTGCGCTCTCATCGCGTACATAGACCGAAGCTTTCGTTATTATGCCCGATAAAATTATTTATTTAAAACCCTCCAAGCATAGCGATATGTCATCATCATAATCCGTTCCGTCTGTTGGGAGAATGGTCGATAGTTTACCGCGCTTAAAGTTCTTTCGCGAAACAAACGGGAGGCTATCATTGGCATAAAATGTCGTTACGCCTCGTTCCCTTGGACGATGCGAACAGCATGATCAATTCTCCCACGAGGGTTGTAATTTTAGTAGTTCAAGTCAAATAGGTCGTTTTATAAAGCCGAAATATTTTGGATATTTGTATGGGGGATATCCCCAACGAGAATTGAAATTTTTCAAACTTGTAAAATTCTGAAATTTTAAACGTTCGAAAATTTGTCCTACAATTTGATTCGAAAATTATACAGAGTCCAGGAGTAAAAAGATCTTTCGTTTTTTAAAGAATGATCGTAGATTTGTTTAATTCCTCGAATCTTATCGATTTATTTATAGATCGAGTTAAATATCGGTCGAACAATATATAATACAAAAAGTCAATAGCTAAAACAATATCAAGCTGTTTGTTATTTATTCGTCGAGCATTGTTCTTTCTCGTCGCGTTCACGCTCGTGGTCTTCGGTAAATATTTCATCGATGGTCACGACAAGGAGACGAAGGCGTAGCGGTCTGTGCTTGCAGACAGGGTGTAAGAGAAGGGTGGCCGGGGAAGGAGGACGAACAGTTTGATGCGAAGACGGCCGAGGAGTATAACCGCGCGATACTTCATGCACGCAGAGCACACCCCGCGAATTGTTCAGTTGGCGGAGGGCACGTCCCCCGTTGCGGTCAATATCGCGCTCTCGCGAAATAAATACTTTATCACTGTGAGAACTCGAACACCCGCGGCTCCTTTCTTACCTCAGCGCCCATTCTCTATCTCTCACAGCTGGTGCTTCTATAGTCTCGACGATTTCAACGTAGGAACTTACGGACTTGTGCCGAGTCATGTTGCATCATATGGTGGATAATACCATATTCTTCCTCGCGAATTAACAAAAATTTATCAAATTTATCAAATTTGTGAATTCGATCGAACAAGAATATTCAAATAAAAATCCATTTTCCAGTTCTTTTCACAGCAAACGACATTTCTTATACTTTTCGTACAGACACAGCGGTTCTTCGAACGTTTTTTCAAAGAATTATTTTCTAATTAGATTCTTTGTTCGCGTTATTTTTTAAAGACAATTTTATCTACGTGTGCCAATTATCGAATTACAGTAATTTAACGTTTAATCACTCATCTGAGGAATTTATGTGACAATTGGTATTCAATTTGGGAATCGTTGATAAGGGAAGGTCTGTTTGAAGGTTCCTCGATAAAACATGATCGATAACGTCGCGACCGCGTGTTACACAGACGCAATCAGAAATGTCCTCTATTTGAATAGCGTGGACCACAAACGATCTCGAATATCGCGAATATAATGTTCATGTGTTATAGTTCGGTTAAGATTGAGCGCTAACAATTTTTTTCGATACGTCGTGGCGCGACAGCTTTCGTCGATCTATACCTCAGATACGGGAGACTCGAAGGGAGACGCGATGAGACCCAACGGAGTGAGATAGTTCGTCTATAGACGAGAACATTCGCTTTTCCGGAACGTACGATATAGTTATATACGACGGACATGTCGCCTCATGAATCATTCGTATATAGAAAAACGTTCGCTCCCTCGGTGTGCAATAGATCCGAGGGTCTTTCTCTCTCTCTCTCTCTCTTTTTTTCTCTTTCTTCACTTGGCCGCTATGATCGAGACCACACACGCGAGACTATCTCTCGGACGCTTTCTTTCGTACTCTTTTTTTTTTCTCTATCACATATTGTATATGTATGTACGATGCGACGAGTTCTTTCCATCGCCGTGAGAAAGACAGCGCGGGGGCGCGAGCGAGGACGAAAGTAAGGATAAGGGTGGCTCAACCTCGCGAGAGCACCCCGTTTCACACGACTACACGAGTGATCTCCCTTCCTCGATACAGTTATGCACGAGGGCACACGCACCTCGACCTGTGGGGCGATCGGCGTGTGTCAAATATC
>JAPYZT010002301.1:0-20202 GCA_030522965.1 Tryphoninae sp. A BG-2022a
GTTTATCCATTATTTTGAATAATAATTCAAGACTCGGTAGAATTCAATTGCAGTCAATAAAAATTGCATTGCGGCTATTTATTAAACGATAATGGATAACCAGCGATATTTTACCTTGGCTCGTAGGTCAATCGGCCAATCTCTATTATGCACTTAAAATTGTCAGAAATCAATTTCCAATGCTACCGTGATCGTAGGATTCCCCCCGCCCATAAAACACCGACCATATCGATCGTGAAAAAAGAAGTAGAGTGAGAGAGAAAGGGAGAGATGCGAAAATACAAAATTAAAGGGGAATGCTCAGCGAGCTCGAGAAAAAAGATGCACAAATCTGTCCAATAAATAATGAAAACCGAACGAGCCGCTGGAGCAGTGAGATATGGAACGATTTATACATCACGAGATGTACATTCATTCGCGCAGCTGAGGGTGGCAAGAGATCCTTGAGAGAGCTCTCCGGTACTGTGATTACCAGTTAGAAGACTCTTGATGTATCGGAGGCCGAAATGATTATATTCTCTGATTGAATGTGTAATTGCACACGCGTGCGAGAGAGCAGCGCGAAATAACAGCCCATTAATGGGCTGCTCTCCCGCGTGAGAGCAACACAGGATTGCACGGTATAACCCTCGCTCTTTCGATGCACCCGCGGTGCGAGCGTGCCCAAAGGGACTCGAGGAAGATCACTTTGTTCGTGCTAATCGACCGTCGATCGATCCGGCTATTAACACGAAGAATTTTAAGAGTCTCCAGAGCGATATATGCAAGCCTCGAAATATTCGAAGACTCTGGGGGAGAAATTTTTTATACCGAAATTTTGTCATCGGTCATAATGGAAATAAGATTTTTAATAATAATCGATCAGTTTCTTTTGAGCGAGTGGAGGTTCCACATTCGACTTTGTAAGAATAATCGACTTTCAATTTGTGTATGACGATTTGAGTAAACGCCATCGATAGTATTGAAAAATTTGTGATTTTGTAATAAATTTTGAAACTTGCGATTTCGAAGATAAACAATCTTATCACGCCTGTGTTTTATCTTTTCATACCAAATCGAGTTTTCTAAAATAGTATGTTATCAAAACCCAGAAATTTGTCAAAGTCGATTTTGCTGAAGGTTGGAAGGGAAAATTTCTTGAAACGATAATACAAGCCATAGCTCGATATTGTAAACATAATTTTACATATGCATTGAATTTCTGAAGTGCAGGAAAAAACTGACAACAAAATTTTTTATTATTTTAAACAGTGGAATGCACGTCTATCGATGTAAAGTGCGACTCAAAATTGCGACAGGAAATTGTAACAGTTATCAAATTTCTGAAATTCCAGGAGAAAAAATTCGTTAAAACACGTAACCAAAGAGTAACAAAATATCTCGAGGGGTAAAATTCGAGAGCCACGCTCGAAATCGTCGTCTAAATTTTCGACAAACATCGAATTTTTTTAAGTTCCGGAAACAATTGAGTAAAATATGTAACCAACGTCGAATGGACGCGTGGGTGTTGGGCAACACGAAAAAAAAAAGATATATATATATATATATACACGCCGAGGGTTGAAATGCGTGTACAGTTGATTTGTGAGATCCCGATGGAGGTGCTGTACTCAAGATGTTTGTTTGGTTTTCCCACGAAGAATGTCGTGAAGCAGCATCGAATACACGGGGAACTCGAGGCGAAACTCGGGGCCCGAGCATGAAGATCGCGTCAAGGACCGAAGGCATGCGGCCTCGGGAGGACAAGAAGTTTTCACAGGACTTTGTCGTCCTCTTGGATCCCCGTATGGTACACGGGATCTCTCGGACCGAGAGCCGTCTTACGCTCTTGTCCTCTGACGTTCCAGGTGGTTTGTACTGAAGTACCCATCGAGAAAGATTATAACCAGTGTGTAATGTTTTCTCTCGACATAAAACTTTTTGTCTCGAACTCGAACGTTCCTTGTCGATCTACGTTGATGCAAGCGCAACGAGGCGAAAAATATCATTTATTTGAGTTAAATATAATTTATTCGAATTTAATAAAATTATCATTTATTTGAGTTAAATATAATTTATTCGAATTTAATAAAATTCATTTGTAGTAAATGAAATGCGTTGCAACGCGGTTTAATTTAACATTGTTTGTTTATAGCAGATCTATAGTTTTTAAATTTCAGTTAAGTAACATTAAATTGAATTAAATTCAATTCATATATGTAAATATTCAATTTAATGATATTTAATTGGAATTTGAAAAAAAATTGTTATTCGGTGATTGTTTAATCGATGAATTTTATTTAATCATTATCAAATAAAATTGATTGGGATTGGATAATTTTATTTGAATTTCATTTGATAAAATAACATTCATTACGAGTGTATAATCTCATTAGAATTTTGTTCGATAAACCTATCAAATAAAATTCATCGCGATTCTATAATTTCGAAAAAATGATGAGCTCGTTGATTAGGTAATCTCCGATTGCGCAATTTGTGTTTGTACGAAAATCAATTCTGTTTTTCCCAAATAAAGTTGAGTGCGATTAATCGAATTCGCGTTTTTCGTAATACAAGTTGAACGACAATCTACTGTACGAAATGAGAAAGGGGACTGTAAACACTTTAAGCATATCGCGAAATTCGACCTCATATTAAATATATATATTAATATATAAACACAATACATTCGTGAAATCCGACAGTTGATTTTGAATCAGATTTGGCCTACTTTTTGTTTCACAATGGAATTATACATAATCGACTACTATCGCTAATCACGAGAGGCTCGTGAGCGACCGGGTTGTCTCTACCACTGATTTTGTCGTTGGATGACAGAAAACCTTATCTCCCGCATTACAATCTCTTGCTTAAAACTGGCACCGAAAAAAAAACATTTATATCTATACATATATATGAACAAGGCAAAAGATATCACAAAATGAAAACAAACGTTTAATATATCGATCGTAATATCTCATCAACGATGTGGAATCGACTAATGAAGTCATTTGCAAATATCAAAAACAAAAAAATTAAACAATACCGTCACAACCTTTATCAATTTTTGTTCGACTGATATTTTACAGTCGCGTCAGCGTAGACAAGTTTTATCAAATCAGTAAAAAACATTGTGGATGAAAACGTCGCAGCATCCACCCCCCCCCCCCCCCCCCCCCCCCCCCCACCCACCCACTCTTTTTGTATCGGTTCGTCACGGCGTTTTCCTCGACATTGTCATCGTCGTATTTTCCACTCCTTCGCGTCTCTTCAACGATCGAGGAGAGTGCACAGTCCTGCAGTCTGGCTCTAGTACACGTGCTACACACACAACCACACTTACTCTCTCACACACACACACACATATATATGTATACACATATACGTATTTCTATTTTCAGGCTGATGTAGATATATATATCAGACTGTCAGACGTCACGACAATATTTGTCATCTCTCGCTATCTATAAAATGGCAGCAGTTATGCGAAAACAAACGTTTCTACTCTCACTCTCGCTGCGAATTCCTCTCACTCTCACTCTCTCGCCACTTCTCCATCTGTTCGTATATAATTACATACAAGGTTTCGAGATTATAGAAGAGTTACGCCTTTCCATCTCTCTCTCTCTCTCCGCAACCGCAAATATCGGTTCTCCGCGTATATATAGCTAATATATGTATATATACCTCGTACTCTCGTAGATCTCTTTCAATTATACATATACGAATAGGTACTATTATCATAGCACTTCTTTACTTGGAATGTTCCACGTAAGAGAAACATCGAGAATGATTTTCGCGTATTTATGAGAGAGCCCTAGACTCGGCTTTAACGATCGTACCGCTGATTACACCGTCGCGATAAACATTGATGAACACGAGTACGCGATACCCTCGAACCAGGAAACGATAGCGCTCGAGTGAGCTAATTTTCTTAAATTATCTTATAAAAAATCGCGAATCGCAAATAAAATTGTTCCCATCGGAAAGAATTAATAAAATACACTATATTTAAAAGACGATATATAAATCGATACTCGTGAGCAATTACAGAACGATCTAAACCGATTTGATACAACATAACGTATATACTCCAATATAGATATATCGAATATATGATCGATGTAAAATTGACCGATAAAACGAAACCATTCGACAAACATCGTCGCGGAACGACTAAACATATAAATATAAAACTATACATATATACAAATAATAAATTACATTCAATATATTCCATTCGTGACAGATTTATTTATTTTTCTCAGAATTATTGAATTCGTGGAATCGAGAGATAACGAGACACGTATAGTAGAACGCGCGCGGACGTTATCGGATGTAGTGACGTTACGAAACGTGCACGATGGGGGTGAATCTATATCGCCCTGGTACACATATATAGCGAATGGAATCGTAGGGAAAGGTGCGACGAACCAGTCTTACCCTCGACATGAACGAAGGAAGTATAACATAGCGGAGGAAGTACGAGTTGCCAACTGCACTTACATGTGTGTATGTATGTTAGTCACATACATACACACATACGTACATATATGTTCCCGGAATATATATATATATGACATATAGTTCGTACAATCGGAGCTATAGACGATTCGCGGGAGGCTATGAATTGTTCAGCACCCCTATCCGGGGTCGTCAGCACTGAGAAGTCGATACCACGGGTTCGGAATGCCACTGTTTGGTCTTCTGGCTTCGATCCGACCGTCTTGCGGGGCATTGAGCGAGGAAACGAGGCGAAGAGTTGCTAGAAGTCGAAATATCTCGAGACTGTATATTAAATTCAATATATATATATATTGGTACGTAATGAATACACCGAGTAGATACTTCCGGTCAGGCCAAAGTATTCATTCTTTCTGTGTCGATGTGTTGTAAGTATGTGTGTTGGGTTCTGCGTGTATAATATATGTATAGACGCAGAATACAACACGTCGCAGGTGTACTACGTGAACAAGGAAAGGAGTTCACTGCCCATCGATAAATTATCGGTAGGTGGTCGAGTTGGCGATTTATTTATAGATCTGTGGCCACGAATCGGATACAAATTTGAATTGAAAAATTGTCCATTTTCAGACGTTAACTTTTATACTTTAAATTTAATTAGTTCGGGAAATTTCTATCTGATTAGTGACTAATGATTCATTCAAAATTTTTAAATATTCGATATTTTATTTTGAAAATAGCCCGGTTGATTTGTAAAATCGGAGTTAATAAACACAGTGCAAATGATAAGATTATGAAGATAAGTATATCGATAGTTTATAATTCCTTGTACGAACGCAACGTGAAATTGCTGATCGAACATTGAACCCACCTATCGCAAACGCACGAAGGAAGGATTTTTTCTCGATACTTGGTCGTCGATAAAAGATTTCTCGGCGTGTCGCGAGATCGTCCTCTAAATATTTAGACTGGGCTTCGAACTGACCCATCTCAACGAGATTATTGTTGCAATCGCATATACGATATATATATATATATATATATATATATATATATATATATTGTGGAATGCAGTCTCGTCGTTCGTCCGAGAACGAGAGGTGGCTCTTCAATACCGGGTCGTATTCGACCGTGCATTGCTTGACGATATCTCTCTGTCTCCTCGTATAATACCACTGCGTTTGTCTAACGTTACACTCATTTTTTTTCAACGCTCCGCGAAAGTTGCCGCGAAAGACGGACGATAACGCAACGAACGAGTCGAGATATATCGTCCGCGTCTCGCGTTCCCGAGGCCACAGAGTCCCGACGTTTCGCGATGATTAGTCTCACAGACTGACGCATGTAGTGTCTCGGTTCAACTCATCCATTCTCCTACGCTGCGTCCATTAATACAAAGTAACGCCTCGTTATTCTACGAAAGTAACAGTCATCTTGAAATAACAATATTTAATATCAATTACTTTGATCAATTCGAGCTGAATTAATTAATTAAGAATACTCGAACGTGACATTTTTTTTTATTCAACTTTTTTCGATAATTATATTGTAATTGTGTTCATTATTAATACAGAGTAATGCATCGTTTCTAGGAATTTTTCTAGGAACTATACAGTCATTTTTATACAAATAATTCCTGTGAGAGAGAGAGAGAGAGAGAGAGAGAGAGAGAGAGAGCGAATCGAAGGTGGAAAGGTACATCAAGAACTTTGGCGAATAAGTGGAATGTAGGAAGAGAGAAGGTTGGCGAAGAGAGTTATACCCCGTGAAGGAGTGTGCAATAAGAGATGGCGATGAGAGAAGAAAATAAAGGGATGAGCTCGAACTACTGCGCTCGAAAACTTGTTAACACTGGAAGTATCCTCCCTCTAACGAAGGTTTGTTTCGGAGGGGTGGGAAGATTTTGCAACGCGGAAAGGGGATGGTGAACGAGAGGAAAGAAGAAGCATAGAACTAGCGCGATACGCACGAATTTAAGGGACACGAGAGAGGAAAACGTTCCAAGGATTCATAAGATGAAGGGGTTGGAGAGAGGGAGAGAAAATAGGGGACGGTTTTCGAGTCGATGCTAGCTCGTCGAGACGTTGCACAGAATTCCGTATACCTTGCATGTGTATATACATATAAGATCCTCGCGGTACATGAACCTTCGTTCGATAAACTTCGTTGCGGGTAGAATGGCGGCTGGGCGAAAGAGAGTTCAATTTGAAAACAGGTCTCTCAATAATGGCGGATCGTTACACCCGAGGGAGCGTCGAGCGCTCTTGAAGGAACAATCTGACGAAACTTTAAACTTGCGACCGGGAGGGTTGAAAGAGCTTGCAGCTCGTACATGTACTCATATATATATATATATATATATATATATATACATATGTACATATGTACTCGTATATGTATATATATGTATATACACGTACATACGCGTGTATGTACGTAGTACGAGCTAGCGTGCCGATAACCGGAGGGCAGTTACTCAAGCGGTTACGTAACCGAAGTAAGGAGCAAGATGAGAAAAAGAAATGGAGAAAGAAAGAGGAACAAGGAAGAAAGGTGAACGCGGATAGTCGCACGTACACCGAGATGTACTACTTGCTCCGCGAAATAAGACCGGAGCGAAAAGTGTTTGTGCAACTTACCGACTGGAAAATGCGGTGACTCAGCGTCCAAGATCTATGCAATGGAAACCCTAAGAAGAGCTAGGTCTCGATATACCACGTGTTATCTACCATTGTATATGTATATGTGTGTGTGTGTGTGTGTGTGTATCGTTGCGTATGAATTATACGCATGTACGTGGCGGGTTTACGAAAGACAAGAAAATCACGAAGGAAAAACAAGAACCTGATGAAACGATTGTACGTTGGACCAGGATATTTTTATTTTGAAAACTTTTTATCCAAAGCTATGGTAATTGCGATACTTTTTGCGACTCGAGGAAAAACATGTGGAATGAGTGTTGTTATGTGTTTCACGTATGGCGAGCTTATCGTTTGGATATTTGTAGTCTCGTAATTTGAGAATCTTTCATCAAATCGTTACTCGAGGCATGAGAAGATTTTTACAAATTTTAACGAAGAGTTACTATTCGTTATGAAGTTTGTGATTATAAATTGTATTTTTTATTTCAATTAATTGTGCAATTTTTGAACGAACGATTTAATTTAATCGTCTCAATGTCGTTAGAATTATTTCGTGGGAGTGGCAACTAAATTGATAGTTATTTCGTGGAGATATTTGGGACTTGATTGACAAAGGTATTTGCGAAAAAGAAAATAACGAATTGAAAAATATCCATAATCGGTTAATTAGTTTTTTAGTTTGGATATTTGTACTCTCGTAATTCATATCCTTACTTGAATGATTCCAGATTTTTGCGGAAGTTAAACGCCGAGTTACAATTCTTTATGCAGTTTGTGATTATAATTGATATTTTTTCTTTGAGTTAATTGTGCAATTTTTAAACGAACAATTAATCGTCTCAACGTCATTAAAATTGTTTCGTGGTAGTGGCAACTAAATTGACAGTTATTTCGTGAAGATATTTGGGACTTGATTGACAAAGGTATTTGCGAAAAGGAAAATAACGAATTGAAAAATATCTATAATCAGTTAATTCCTTCTTTCGATGAAGTGAAACAATTAATCAAAAATTAGATTAAAATTTCACTACAGGTGAACACTCGTTAATGGTCGCAAGTTTAACACCTCGTTTATTAGCATTTTATCGCTGCATTTCTTTCGTCTTTTCTGTCCGGTACAATAAATTCTTACAGGCCCTTCAACATGAATCGATGATGAGTTGAATGTTCGCTGACGCACGATTAAGCCGAGTTCGTGTTTTACAAGCTCGCTAATCTACCCCACTTCACCATCCCACAGGCTACAGTGATGACTATATACATTATCGCACAGCTTCCCAAGAAGAACAGCGATCACCACGTGGACTCCGTATCATTGTACAGACTCTTATCAATAAAATATTTCCAATCTTATCGAAAAAAAAGTATCGTGGTTACGACACAATTGCAATTTTCGTTCAAAACAATATTTTTAGATTATCGATTATTCAGATAGCTTATTGATCGATTATCGGTGTACATCGATATATCGATTATTGATATACATCGATATATCGATTATTGATATACATCGATATATCGATTATTGATATATATTTTTTATCCACAAGGATAAATTTGTTCCTCCCTAATTTTTCTAACCATCTATACTTTTTAAATATTTAAATTTTTAAATCTACCCAAGCAATGTTGCATATTTCACCGGAAAGATATTAGTGATTCTCGGGTACATGGCTGCACGCGCATTGGTTCGCACTTTTTATTGTCGCCACTGTGTTCTACACAAATCACAAAGGAGGAGAGGCAAGCTGGACCATCATAGCCGCTTGAACAGTGGCGCCCTCTCACATATGTACATACACGCAATATAAGTCATGTAGTGACGTAATTCAAACGGGGAAACGATATGTCGATGAACATCGACTGTATAAAACGGATGAAACTTTGACGACTAAAGAAGTCCTTACATCCTCGTATCCGTGCGTCAGAGATCTCGTGGATTTATCACAGCCCTCTTCATTTATCCTGGGCTAGCATGGCGCGGGTGAGCGTCCGACAACAACATATATATGGCACCTAGGACATCTCAATCGGCCGTCCGGCCATTTACATTGTGATTTACGGGATCGTTAAAAAGGCTGGACTTCCTATACGACAAGCTTATAGCTCTCTGTCCCCCGAAACGAGCGTCCGTTATATACCAAGTATATAGGCAGTCTCCCTTTCCTTTTTTTCCCTTCATTTCTGGGATGACACGAAGATGGACTGTGCTCAGTCAACGACTTCGTATACGACACTACGAGGTAGTGTGAGACATCTCACTTATATACGTATTACAAGGTCGTATATCGAACTACTCAATAAACTTTTCGATCCGGATCGGAAATATGGTGAAGATGAAAGGGGGCCGAGAAGAATTGTAAATTTTGGGGTAAATTTCAACGAGTGAGAGATACGGTTATCGAAACTAACAATAAGAAATTTCATTTATATTCGTCGTAAATATTTTTATTTCCAGGGGAAATGGTCAAATTTAATTTGCTTGTATTACTTAAAATGTAATAAGTAATTGGTCGATAGATATTACTTAAAATGTGACAAGTAATTGGTCGACTGTTTAATTAAAGTAATCTACAATTACTGTAATAATACGACTTATTTTTTGGCGAAATAGTAATCATAAAATTAATAATATTTATGATAATTCTCGCACGAAATACGAAAACCAGATAACGATACAATAATAAATGTTGATAATACCAAAAACATAAAACAAATCCTTATTTCGGTAAAAAAAGAGTAAATTTTTCGTAAGAAATCGTCGCGTTAATACGCGTTACACAGATCTCGTTCTAAAAAATTGTTTTCGTTAAAAAAGTGCGATCGAAAGAGAGAATCATGCACTCAAGGTGTGCATTTTGCTCATACCCGCTCGTCACCGAGATCCGCGACGGCGTGCCGATCTCTCGGCGTGTGGCTGCGGAGAGGACAAAAAAAATGTTCTTCGACGGTATACATACGTCGTGTATTCCGCGAGACCGCAACATCGGAGAGAGAGAAGAGGCGGCTGATTGACTTTTTAATTGAACCAGCGCGACCGGCAATTACCCTCGGTCCCGAGGAGATCCCCACCTCTTTCGGTTCCTCTTTCCCCTCGCACGTTTGTATGTACAACACCATGTACTACACGTACCATATACATAATACAACGTATATATATATATATAGCAAGGTAGCCAAAGACGCAAGATCCAAGCAGAAGAAGCTTGTAAAACGCATGTCTCTCTCCCTCTCTCTCTCTCTCTCTCACCCCTCTTCTCCTTCTTAGGACAATTTACTGATCCGCACACGTCAATGCGCGTGTCTCATATGCTTGTGCTCGTCTATACCACTCGGCGAATTGATCCTCGAGAGCAAAAACTCTACGACGAACACGCCCTTGCCCTCCCAGCTTCGCTAACTATGTGGGTTTTGCCAATCAAGATGCGATCTCGTCATCGTCGTCGTCGTCGTCGTCATCGTTGTCGTCGACGGTCAGTAGTCGATAGAGCTTTCTCCCTATATATACTTATATATTATTTAAGAATACACGTATATATATATATATATATATATTCAATGTGCACCGCAGATGGATTTATACGTATATGTATATTTACCTGTGGCGAATAGAGCGTGACGTTGAAGGGATAAAAGGAGAGGGAGGGGATATCGAAATGCCGCGATTCAGGATAAAGAGAATAAAACACGTGGATAAAATCTATTAGCTTCGGTCCGATGATTAAAGTACTGGTGATCGGCGCACGTATTTGCCTACTAATATCGCATTAAGTTTGCGACTAGTGTGGTCTCTCGCGATTATTATCGAACCGCTGAGATTCCTGGAAGCAAATCGACGCGGCGATCTAATCATTTGAAAAAAGAAATATAAATTGAAGAAAGAAAAAACGAAGAAATCTGTAGCGAGGTAAAAATAGGATAAGAGACCCAGTTTTCGACTGGTTCGCGAGCGTATATTGTCGGGCGTTATTACGGGCGTTACTCGATTAAAATCGATCATATTTGTGTACTAAAAGCGTAATTTGCAAATTGGCCAAATGGATCGAGCGTAATTTATTTATATCTCGTTTCGTTGCTACATTAATATTTCAAATTAAATTAACCGTTTTTATTTACTCGCTGTACGTATGGAAGTTGTTCTTTATCGGGTTGAAAAATATTTCGACGTACGGTCGAAAATTCGAGAATTTACAACAAGTCGATGACGAATGATTTATACGTTCAATATTTTCAACTGCCAATGACTATGTAGTCCTTATCCCGTGGCTAAAATTGTTGTATTCCTTCGAACTTATACGCGGTTTCTTTTTTTTCGTTCGCTCGACAAGCGAGTCTTTAGGGTGATGGAAACGAATGAATAAAAGAACACTTGGATCGACGTAATTATTTTCGTGCAAATGGAAGTCGCGCCAAATGCGTGCGATGCGTGAGATGCTTGTCTTTGGTGAAACTCCATATACCTACAATATATATGCGCACGCAGGTTGTTTCATTACTTCGTTGAAAAATTCGAGTACCGGGATAAGCGACACGCGCGACAAGTTATCCTCCCAGCTAATCGATCTCATGCCTACCGGCGGCGCTACCACAAAGCAAAAAAATATATATGTATACGCGTTTTTTGAGTACACTCGCAGCGTGAATCAGTTCGGCGTTTCGTGGAAACGAGATGTTGATGTGCGAGCGCCCCCTTTCGATCGCATCGACGGGGTCTCGACGGCCTATTAAAATTTTTGTCGCGGCGACATACGTGTGCGGAACGAGGGAGGCAATGGGGAGGGAGTTAAGTAGCAAAAAAAAAAAGGAAAATTAAAAATTAAACAAAAAAGCGGGACAAAACGAGAGGCAGCCACGCGAAGTTATTTATTAGGGCGACGAAGCGATCGTCACTCATATACGCGATCGGTAATCACAAGCTTTCGCTGAATTCCGAATAATCTTCTCGTGTTTGAGGATATACGACTACTTTTTTGTCTCGAGGATTGTCGATTAACAAATGGAAAATAATATTTAAGAAATATAATATATATATAATATATATATAATATAAATTATATTATTATTATATTATATTATTATAATTAAATATAAATATAATATATATATATATATATATATATAATATATATATATATATATATATATATATAAATATAGTATATATTGTTAAAATTTGTTGGTATTACTGGCAATGGATATAAATAATTGTTCAATTAAATATTGATATTATTTATTAAAATTCCCAAATATTACTTTTTCTTCGATCATTGATAATAATGATTGCTAATTATTATTCGACATTAATCAATTTGTAATCGTCATAATCAATAAACACAAAGAACTTCACTCCTTTATTTTTCATCGTCATTAAAAAAAAGTAAAGCTCTGTTACTAAACGTCATCAAAAATATCGAAACTCCAAGTACAAAAAAGGAAAGATTAGCTTCCTATAATATCATATAAAATATACTTACAAAGTTTGTGAAAATATCTTGGACATAACCCAGGAAGTGCGACATTAAAAGTGCAATAGCCCCTGTTCCAAAAAATTCTACGCTCCCATTCTCGACTTTTCTATATATCACAAGGATTATACGATCCTGTTCAATGATCTCGTTCTCTCGGTAATACCCTTAAACTCCTCTTGTCCCCTCGCTCGCGACCTGCTGTTCAAACTATGTGAATGACTCTCTTGGCTCTATTCTGTTCCATACGAACTCCAATAAAATCGCATCGGTTCTCCAGAACAATCGAACCTAAAATTTACTAGTACAGCGTACATAAGACTCTCGATGCAAAAATTGAATTGTTTTAAACACGAAAATCCGATGAATTTGTCGTATAACAATCGATGATAAAAAATAACTAAAGAAGTAAAAAAAATGTTCTAATTTCTTATTTACATATTACATCAATTATTTAAAATATACGATAAGCGATAACGAAGTATTATTGGCAATTTGCGACGGCGTGACTTTAGCCACTCCTCGATTCTTGTACGAGGCGGTGATCGGGGCGGCGAAATGTTATTATTATTATTATTATTATACATTCATACATAAGTGTATACATATATGTTGCATAAAGGCGTGTAATTTGTATCAGAAACGATATCGGTCCTCGATAGAGGGGGTTGTACATGAAAGATGAGGGAGTTACCAGTTACCAGACGGGATCGTGGGGGATTATTCGTTACCTAACACCAGCACGGTTCTAGTTTCCATGTTATTTCGCCGATGTAACCGAGCGCATGGGACTTTAACACCGGATGCAGGAAAATATCCTGAGCAGGCGATTTTTTTTTGTACTCGCATGCAACACTGTGCGCTCTGTACTGAGAAAACCGTAACTTAGGAGCTATCGAGACCAGTGCTGCCCCGTTAATCGCGTCTCCCTGGTACATGTAGAAAGCACTTGCCGAGTGTATAACCAGGCGTACTCCTGGAGTTTGCGCGGGGGCGTTACCGCGATTCGCCTCGAGCTGCACTTATCCAAATACATTATGTATATATATATGGGTGTGTGTGTGTGTGTGTGTCGATATGTATATACGAGTAGCAATGTACCTGTGCTGTTTACGCTACACTATACATAGTATGCGCATACGGTTTACAGTTATTCGGCCATATAAGAACAGAAATATATCCTAAGCTCAATTGAAATACCTCGGACGTAACTGGATTGCGATTTGAAAAATGTTAATTTATTTCATTGAATCAAGTGTGATTTGAATTGGAAGCACTTTATTAGATACTCACTCGCACTGAAATACACTCACGAGAATGATACTCGAATCGTTGATTCGGCTAGTGAAAGTTCGCGAACATTCATTAATATCAATAACTTCAATTAAATTATAAACTTTTTTTTATCGACTTTATCACATTTGGATAAATTTCGGTTGAATTAAACGAGTGAAAAATGAAAACAATAATTATAAATATAAAACGTAACTTTAATTAATTTTCTAATGAAAAATTTACATAACTATAGAGATTGAACAAAGTTTTCTTGGGAAATTTCGCTAATGTCATTGTCGTTGATATTTTTTTGAACATATTGCGAAATTTAGGAGAGTAAAAAAAGATAAGTGGAAAAAGAATTAAATAATAGAAATAAGCTTGGCTGTTCGGTCCGACACCGTGGCCCTTTGTTACTTCGTGTCGTTTATATCTCCTTCTCTCTCTCTCTCTCTCTCCCTCTCTCTCCCTCTTACATACACACATACACGCATACACAGTCTCCAACACTTTATTACCCGTTCTCCACGGAAGGAAAGTGTTACGAAGGAACGAATTGGCCAGCAGGCGGTAGTTGGAGGCTCGCGGTGTTATCGCGAGTCGTACAACCATACGTGCCTCTTACAACGACTACCAGTAGGCCTGTGCAAAGGGTGCGAGAGGGTTTCTCACTCCCAGGAGTAAGTACTCTCGCGTTCTCCCGGTTAGTGGAGGAGAAAAGGGAGAAGAAGAAGAAGAAGAAGAAGGAACAAGAGACCGACGGGTTGTACGTACCTACGAGGTACACACGGTTCGTACACGATTACGCACGGCGTTAGATTACCTTCACGGGTGTTTTGCCGTGTGGTCTTGGAAGAAACCCTCCTCTTCATACTCTCACGTCGTGTTCTCGTCGTTCGTAAATCTCACAATGTTATATTGTACAGGAAAATTTCCGCGAGTCGATTCTCGCGACATGTTTCCAACCCTCGTCATTTTTCATTAATTTCCGATCCAACGACGATAATTACGATAACATTAATAATAATATTGTCAATAATAATAATAATAAATAAATAAATAAGCGAATCGAGGGAGATAAAACGATAAAAATTTATATCTCGAATCCGTTGACTCGCGAAGAATGCGGTGCCAAAGTTCTCTTTTTCCTTGATTCTCATCTTGTTTGTCGATTCAAATGCAGCCTGTCGTTCGGAGACGAATGGTGTCTGGTTTCCTCGGATGACGATCGAACGCGACTTTAGATACGATTCTATATTTATCGTATTATTAAATTCGATGAGATAATTTAAAACACGATTATTTCCTAAAAGGGAAAACACATTTTTCCATATATACCCTTTTCCCTGCGTAACGATTTCCCTACAAAAAATCGTATGAATAATTTTTTTATTCGAATTCCCACCTTCGCATAAATATTTAGATAAATTAAAAAGAAAAAATGTGAAGAAAATGACGGGAATAAGCCAGAGAGCACTCTCCCTCTCTCTCTCTCCCTCTCTCTCTCTCTCTCTCTCTCGTTATACGGATGAGGACGTTCGATCTCGCATATGTATATTTCTCCCATAATACGAGCCGAGGGGCAACGAGACCTCGATGAGAAGCCCCGAGAGTAATATACAGGTGCTCTCGGCACGATCAGAAGTTTCGAAGACTAACGAAGATAGCGGTAATGGATTTTCGATTAACGAGCCGAGCTAGCGATGCACGCGCGTATACGATCTTTCCCGAACCGAGAAGCAATCCTGTACCGGTAGCATTTCGTTTTATATCTATATGTATATAACTCGTGACCAAATCTTTGGCAGCAGAATTTATTTTTCGATGCACCACCGAGAAACGAATTCCGCTTTCTTTGATCACGAATGTACAGAGTTTTGATGAAAAGAAAGAAAAAAAAAAGAGAAATGAAAAAATATGAAAAAAAAAAGAATCAAATATCTCGTGGTCATGGAGAACACCTGATTACATCATATTATATACATCTGGCATATCGAGATTTTTCAAGGACTTCGGCCATCAATTGAAAACTCCTCCCCTCCCCGTATTTTTTGTGCGATTTCTCGCTTCGTTCGAATCATGCCGACGATGTTTTTCATGCATAATATCATTCGTTTTCACATTTATTTGTGACGAGAGCTCCGCGATGACGATACGAAGTCCTCGAAATCAACGAGACATTCTTGGTAAAATCTCATCGAGTATCTATGTGTGCGTATGTGTGCATGAGCAAGTGTGTGTGTTTTTTGAGAATAATGATGCAAGATCGTGCTGCAAGTTCTATTTCGGTCGACTTATTTATATCCACGTGTGAAGCTCGATTTTATGTCAAAACTGCAAAATGTTGAAATTTTCAATTTTTCAAACGATCGGAATAGTTTTCGGGTCGCCGTGAGAGAGAAATCTCGTTTATAAATTGTTACGATGGATCGAGAGGTTGCGCTTCGTTCCCAGCGACGAGTGGCAAGAGACTCTCGGTGCAAAAAAATGCGAGTTCGCTTCGAGTTTCGAAAAATTCTCTGGGTCGAGAAAATATTGCTCATATGTATGAGCAATATTCTTTCTATATGGTATTTACTGCCTAAATATATATATATATATATATATATATATATATATATGAGCAATATTCTCTCTATATTCTCTCCAAACATATATATATATATATATATATATATATATATATATTTAGGCAGTAAATATAGAGTTTCGTATTCGCGATGAGAAGCCCCGCGGCAACGTTTCCAACCCCCCGAGCTCGATATCAAACCGTGACACAAACCGGATAATGACATTAAAGCGACCTTGTTTCCACTCTTCTCTATCAATATCTATATATCCGTGTCCCTCGCCGGTTTTGCTTCCTGAATTGGATTGCCCTTTCTCGGAATACTATTATATACATCCGTATTATCTATAAAAGGGCATACACGCTTGGTTCTCTTACCGCGGATACAATTTTAGAATCTGCAAGATCGACGAAAAAACCTGGGCGACGAGCACGATCCAATAATCCAGATAACCGAAACTGGATCCAAAAAAAGGATTTTTTTTTATAAAAAAAAATTGCGATAAATTTGCCGAATGCTGAATAATATTATTAAAGTAGATACGTGTTTCTTTTTTTATTGCGAGAAAGTAAAACTTTTATTTTTATATTCGTATATCAATAAAATAAATTTGTTACGATTCTGATAAAAGTATTTTCGATCGGTTCGTAACGTTAATGGGTATAAAATCTCAGGATGTCCTGACCTCGTTCCCACGTGAACGAGGACGAGAGAGTGACGACGAAGAGTTACCAGCTGAATATTTGTCACGTGGAATACATCGCGTATATATATATATACATATATGGATAGTGTAGTGAATGATGAATGATATGTACTCTGAGAAGAACCCTCTCTCGAACTGCTCTCGAAGTGTCCGGATCGTCGACACAATGGACCAAGGTGCATTCGATGATGCAACGGCGCTCTCCTCCTCTGCACTTCTCGTCACCATGTGCAACGGCGCTTGACGTTAAGATACTTCTTGTGTTCGCTTGTTATTCATATTAGCACATCCGAGATTGCGATGTGTAGCTTTGTAAAACCAACTATACACATACCTACCTATACATACTTATATAGAAATTTATCTAAGAGGATCGAGGATTTTTTTTCAAATATTGAAAATTTGCAATTATTTAAAAAAAGAATGTATTATACAAAAAACGACGAAACTCTATAAATATATTTCGCGAGTGTTCGAAATTCGTATCTCTAATAAACGTCTATCAGCCACAGTATGTCAAATCGTCGTGAAGTCGAAGAGGTACGCTTCTTCGATTAGTAAAAATAATTTTTATCCGGCGTGTGCGGGAATGATAGGGCATCGATCCGGATCGATATCAGTGATTTGAGAAAGATATAACGAGCAAAGCATTTTACGTTCTTATACGAAATGGCGAGGGTGCGCTTCGGTGCCGCGAATTATGAGAGGCAGTAAAGGAGGATCGATTGTGGGAAGAAAAAAGGAATTCAATGATTTTCTGATGAGAATGAGATGGAAAAAAAGTAAAGAGGGCGAAGGGAAGGAGGGATAAGCGATCGAGCGGCTGAGTTAATTGAGAGCGGCTGATCCAGAAGGCATTTTAATTGCGCGTTTTCCTTATCTCAAATGTGCTCACGTTATCGTTGGACTAAAGGTATCTTCTGATTTTCCGGCTGACAACCTGACCACGTCCGATAACCGCAAAACCCCGACGGGTTGCTTCTCTTCTCTCTTTGCCGTCTAAAATATACTCTTGGGCTTGTATGTGTGCGTGTGTGTGTGTATCCGTTTAAACTGAGACGAGCTCGTGTGAGTTTGTGCTTTGAACGGGATGTATGCCGCACGGTGGAATTCCGTAATCGAGTGTTTACTCGAACGAGGTTGATTAGGAGAGGAGTAACGTACCTTGGGGCGAGCATGTGCTCTATACGTGCTAACATCTACCACATACTTCGGGTACTTTAGTTATTCAATCGACTGGAGAGTTAAGAATTTTTACGCTTTTACGAAGGGATTGCTGAAAGTGCTGGTGGCCAATGTTGGAAAATCATATAAATTGAAATATGTATACTTTTTTTTATTCTCTCGTTTCTAATAAATTATATAAGATTACGGAAATTTGGATAATTTACATATCGTTTGTATAAATTATCGGCCAAGTAGATGAAATTTCTTTATAAATTGATCAATCTCTCGATAATGAATAATTTAATTTATAAGTGTATTATTCATTTATATAAATGATAATTTATTATAAATAAAAATTTATAATATTATGTTATAAATTCAAAGGCTTATATTATAATATTATATTATAAATATAATATAATATTATTATATAATATTATATAATAAATATAATTATAATATTATATTATAAATATAATATAATATTATATATAAATTTATAATATTATATTATAAATTCTTGCTACAAGAAACGTTATACAATTTTTCATAACCCAATTTAGTAAAAAAATAATTTGAAAAAATCGTAATATTTATACTTTTTTCACCATTTCCTATCATTAAAGGAAACAAGCTAAACGAAATCATCCCAATGCCTGAATTTCCATTTTTTTCACAACAATTTTCAATTTTCTCCACGAGAAAGTTACGAAAATTTAATCGACGAGAAATCTGAAAACTCGTAACGACGTAGATTTCTACGATATCCGCTTAGGGTTACACAGAGATTTATTAAATGAAACAAGGTCCATTAGAACAATAAAAAACCAATTTGTCCAAGTCCCCCGATAAATTAGAGAAAAGAATCTCGTTCGACTAATTTTATTTTCAATAAAAAAAGAAAACGATTTAACTCGAACGAAATATGAAATTACGTTTAATAAATTCATTTTCGTCTCGCTCTACAGTACCCTCGACTCGAACCCTACGGAAGTCAGGTATTGTACCAGGTATAACACACGGTCTCCGATCGAAAATGCGGAGCTGAAGAGGGTTGAAAATCTTGATGCATGAGCGTGGCGTGGCATATAGAAAGAACCGAGGAGAAAATATTTTATACACTTGGACGTATTAGCGGTGCGATACGCCGTTTATTCGGTGAGTGAGAGAATAATAATAATAATAATAATAATAAAGGAGGAGAGCAAAAGAGAGAGAGAGAGAGAGAGAGAGAGAGAGAGAGAGAGAGAGAGAGAGAGAGTGACAGCGATGAGAGGAAAAGAAAGGGCGGAAAGAAAGAGTGAGCTCGTAGGGGCTGAAAAGCGATATATAGTAGGTATAGCCGTGAAATCGGGACATAAAGCCATCTCCCCTCTCTCCAACCCTCCTTACACATAACCGTCGGATTAAGACGAACTGGCGCTATTTCATTTTGAAAAGTCGTTACGAAATCTATCCCACTCTCCCGAAAGGGGCTAGAGAACTTCTGGAAACGATACCCCTACCCTTCGACAGGTCGTGAACGAAGCTTGTATTGCAAATGCTCAAAAATTTGATTCCTATTTAGTTTTTTATATCCAAATATTTGTTGAAGAAATAATTTTTCTTTCAACTCAAGGATTTAGATTCAACTCAAGGACTCCAAAATTTAATTCCTATTTAGTTTTTTTATATCAAAATGTTTTTTGAAAAAATAATTTTATTTTTAACTCAACGATTCGAGTTCAACTTAACGATTCGGATTTAACTCGATGATTCGAATTCAACTCAAGGGCTCAGAAATTTGATTCTTGATTAGTTTTTTATAACGAAAGTTTTTTTGAAAAAATAATTTTGTTTTCAACTCAAGAATTCGAGTTGAACTCAAGGATTCGGATTTAACTCAATGATTCGTATTTAACTCAAGGACCCAAAAATTTGATTATTGTTCAGTT
>JAPYZT010002302.1:0-16443 GCA_030522965.1 Tryphoninae sp. A BG-2022a
GATAAAATGGTTAAATTTTGCAAAAATATATAAAATACGTTATGGGAGACTTGAAGAAATCGTTTTGATTCTAAGGAATTGTAAGACGATGTAGTTGATGGCGTGTTTTATGGAATATGAGTTTGATGGAAAATAAATTGAAGTCGACATGCAACCAATTTGTAATCTTATAATTGATACCATCAAAGAGGGCTACTTTGACAGGTTTTGGAAGTTATTTGTATGTAACTTTTGTTTAACATCCTAAATCACAATTTTTTTGGCGCCAATACACCAATGTGTTCTTTAGCTATGAAATGTATAAGAAAGTCAAGGTCTCCCACCCCGACTATTGTTTATATATTTTTTAAAAAGTGTCAAAGTACCCCTGGTATGGGGATTCTTTGACAAGACATTAAAATGCAATTTGTATCGAAGATTCAAAGCGTAATGGTTACGTTTGATATCATTTTGATAACAAAGTTAACATTTTATGTGTTCCACATAAAATTAAATGAAAAACAACAATTTTTTTCCTATCAAATTATCATCTTTATTAATGAAACATCTTATATAAAAATACGAAGTACCTAGGCTGCTATTAGAGGCACTTTAACCAGTCTCATTATTTTTATTAAGATCAATCTTATATTATAAGTCTTGCAAGTTTTATATTATCAGTCTTACAATATGTATTATTACTGAGATCAAAATCCACTTTAACAACATAAAAATCAACTTTATAATAAATTGAAACAATGAATTGGAAACAATAGAAATATGTTTAAAAATAATTATTGTCTACTTTCGCACACCACATATTCATCGATAGGATTGTTCGTATGCATTTAACGCAATGTCAAAGTAGCTCTCTTTGACCATACGTATTATTAATTTGTGCGAATTTCGGCATTAAACAAACAGATTGGAAGGATTCTGGGGTATTGGATCAAGTCGAGAGTTTGGTGGCTCAAAGCGCTACTCTTCGTTTCATGCAAACACTCGAGAATGTTGCGGTAATTTAATGGCTTTTAAGAATAATGAGTTTTAACATGCACATATACAAAGAGAGTGGGAGAGGAACAGAGAAAGCGTACCCGGACAACTATAAATATTAAACAAAGAAATAAGCTCGCCAAAGCATTTAATGCAGCACAACATTTGCATACCTCCCATTGACTTTTCTCGTGCATGTGTTGCTCTCATACCCTGCTAGGTATTTCCTCGTTACCGTAACCATTCTTGAATCACTCGCAAAATTCAAAATATTCCAACAATATTCATCTGCCATGAGCGAATAGCTACGAGATATCCGCCCAATTTCAACGATAAATAACTAAAATGACAGTTCGAAACGTGATATATTTGTAATCTTCGCCAAGTCCGAGCGAACAAGGTTAAACATACGTGTCAAAATAGTGTAATCGATTAATATATAATGTATAAAAGTAAAATAAAAAAAAAAATACTCAAAAATTCTGACGGTGTAAAAGATGAAAAAAATCGATGTTGTCATCAGCGCTAACGCAACAGGTTTTGTGTTATTAATACTTTTTAACTGGGAATGTATCGTTCGTACAATATTGTCCAACGAGCTACGATAAAAAGAAGAGTATAAACGAGAGACATTACTCCAGAATTCCCGAGCGATATGGGAATTGAAAGGATCGTGAATGATCCATGCGCTGATGTGAGTGGATGTTCCTGTGGGAGCCAACTGGGAGACTCCGACGACTCATCGGGCATGTGCATGCCGTCGACATAGGAGTGGGAGTGGGAGGAAGAAAAACCAGAGAGAGACAGAAAGAGGGGCGAGAGGTAAGAGGAGAGAGAGAGAGAGAGAGAGAGAGAGAGAGAGAGAGAGAAAGAGAGAACGGTCGCCAAAAGGGAATATAGGATAGTGCAGGTGAAAGAAGAAAAAAAAATCGTTATATGGAAATTTTCATCCATACCTGTGTTGTATCGATAAAGTTATTCGATACGAAAACTCGGCATAAATTTCTATAATGCGCCCTCGAAAGCATGTACTATGCCGTGTCTCGAGGGAACTACAAGAAATAGTTACGATACATACTTTATATATAGCTATATCCATGTGCATATCCAGTGAGTGCAGATGTTGCCCAGAAATGTACAGGAAAAGGTCGTGAATATGGCGAGTTTGCGTACATGTGATGCGTATTTTCACATATGCTCGTTTCACCGGATTATACAAATTCTCAAACGTAGGACGAAATGTACGTATGCTTGGCAGGTGCCCTCTTAACGCGACACCCAACGACTGCACGCTGAGAGGAGCAAAGTAACGCGAATATACGTGAACAGCGTGTTTGAGTAGGAAATATGTCGCAGGATATAGACCACGCGATCATTTAGGAGAATTTACTCCGGATACGAAGCCAAGCACGAGCTTATCGGTGATATCGTCAATTTTCGATCCATGCCAATATTCCTTAATATTTTTTTTTTTTTTTGGTATTATCAAAGAATTTTAGCAAATCAAAAATATTTGCAAATGAAAGATTTACGAATTTTCATAATTTAGTCGTAATTTCTCAATGAATTGTTCTATTATTTTTATTTTCGTAGAATAATTAAACGCGAATGATGTTTTTTGGAAGGGGAAAAAATATATTCAACAACCGAGAAGGTAACGGGAAATTTGTAAAAGTTAGCGCCAGCTGCGCGCCCCCAGGGAAATATTTTACACGCGCATATTACAGGCGACGCAATGAGTCCGATAAATAAGGGCTATTGAATGAAACTCCAGGACTGTGAGCGGAGAACTAAAGAGACGCTGCTGGAAAGACCGAAATAAAGCTCTGGATGGAAGTAAATACTGCATGAGAGTCGTGGGGCTTACGTAGTCACACTGCGGAAATTAATACGCGGGAGCTGCACTCCCCTTTACCGTTTGGCAATTTCTTTTTGTGTCGCATTACGTGAAAATAAGTATTGTAAAAAAACAAACTTAAAAATATATCGAGTCTCGTTGCCGTACTATTTTTCAGGACATCTTGGTTATTTCGTTAAATTACAAAGTTACAAGTTTATTGACGGGAAGGAATTCGATCTTTCTGAAAAAAAAATGAAAAATAACGTGAAAAATGTTTTGAAAGATCGAATTTTTTTAACCTCGAGCAGAAGTGGGTGCGATATTTCATTTTGAAAGAATGATATCGATGCTCGGATGTGGCAAACGAGCGAGTGCAATTACAAAGATTAAAAACATATCGTGAAACGTTCAATCGTCCGGTTCGATCTCACGGTGAAATGAGATCCGCGAGAAGCATCGAGTTCAGTCAATGTAATTTCAATAGTCGTAGTTTCATCCATCATGTTGTATTCCCGATGTACACGTAGATAAAAAAAAACACGCATGAATTTACAGTATTTCATCCACCATCGCAGATTTTCGAAATACGTTTTTTTCCATACGCAATTAAGATTTCGCGAAACTATCTATGTATGATTGATCATCGTATAGCTGTGATTCGCGTATCTATCGCATCCTTATACGATCCTATATGTTGGATAACATTTTTCTACCCGAGGACGACATAGCGAACATTATTTTTTATGACACGTGTTCGCGAGAATAATATTTTTTCGTTGATATTTGCAATGTATCGTAATTCTTATTTGGCATTCGACACTTCTCACTTTTGTTCAGGATCGGGTTGATTGTTAGTATCAGAATGATATCTCAAAAGCTCTGGGAGAAAAACGCGAAAAACCCAACATCACGATTTGTCCATTTGAGGTCGATAACATCTGAAAATTTACAATGGCGACCATGATTTTCTTATTGTAAGGGAAATTTGCGGTCGATATAGGGACCTAGAGCTTAAGAAACGATTAACTTTTACCGGAATGCAATATGGGCAATTTCTCGGAAAAAAATTACGACCATCGGCCTTCGCCGGGGGGGCAAAATTTGTCTTCGTCCAAAAAGACTTTGTTGGGAGGTCACGGAATCGGAAATTTGTCGCTGATGAAGATTATGACTTTATTTTGGTGGATATTTGAAAAACTCTAGGAGAAAAACGCGAAGAAACCTAAAATAACGATTTACCTACTTAACGTCGATAAAATCTGAAAATTCCAAAACAAAATCATCATTTTCTTGTTGTGCGTAAACTTTGAGATCGACATAGGCTTCTAGAGCTTAGGAAACGATTAAAATTCACCGGAATGCAATATGGCCAATTTTTGTAGGAATCGCGAAACCTCTAACAATCGACTTTTCCCGATGCTGTATCTCCGTTCTCGTTCATCTGACAGAAAATTGCACAAGTACTTTTTTGAAGAGGTCATGAAGCCCTCGATAACTAGCTAAGAATCATCCAGATAGCTTAATTTTTGTGGCCATAGCGAAGTTTTGAATAATGCGGCTTTCCGACCTGAAAAAGGCCACGACAAAAGTGAGTTCTTTTCCACAAAAATTATTTTAAAAGCACTTATTTTCATTGAAAACCTGTTATCCGTGTTCATGAACAATTTAAGTGCGGAATAATAAAACCGTTAGAAAATTCAAATTGTAATTTTTGGGGAAATTTCACGATCGTAGAATACTCGATCTGCAATCCAAAATTCCAGTGGATTTGCTTCATCCACCATGAAACTCGCCGACTCTGACTCTGACTCTTTCTCCCTCTCTCCGGTTCGAAAATATAAATCTATCGAAATTCCGGCGCAAAGCACTGGCGAACCGTAAAATCGTTTCGGCTACGTTACACCTGTTCTGAAAAAGTATTTCCTGCTAACTTCGACGCTCTGAAATTTACGAGAGCCATAGAGTGCTTTAGAGGAGAAAAAAGTAGAAAGAGGAAAGAGAGAAAAAAGAGTAGTGTCGAAGACGAGACAAGAGCCCAAGGCGTCGAGAACCGACCGAGAATATCTTTACGCCTCTCGCTCCAACGCCCTACGTATATTACTGTACATAATCTCTAGCGTAGGTACGTGCTTTCAGGCATTTCCGACTTTATTCGTTTCCACAAGAAGAATGGCTTCTCGTGTGTCGGCAAGAAAATTAGAGAACCTCGAGTGTGTTCCCTTAACCCGGTAGTTTCTCGCCAGAGACCGCGAGTCCGCGGTCAACGCACCGGAAGAAAACATGTCGCTTACCGTCATGATGACATAATGTCACAAAAATACTGAGGTATCTCTCTTTGGAAAATAAACAAAATAAAATATCTGAATAAAATAAGAAAAAGGAAAAAATCTATCCAGAATACAAAAATTTACCAATCCTACTCCGAAGAAATTCAAATGCCTCGAACAAATATAACCGAGCTAGGTACGTGCAAGCATCGGAGGTAGCAGTCAGACGATACAAAATGCGTATTAAGATCGTACCAGCGGAAATGAAATTTCTCGAAGGAATTTTCATTTGCGAACAACGCTTCTTTGGGTATACAACAGACTTCCCCCGGAGAGACTGTATGTCAAGAATTTCCGTTTCTTCCGGACTAGAATCTTAGCAAGGATTCCCACAGAGATAGGATTACAGTTAACTATACATACTCGTATGTGCCTATACGTTCATACCAAAAAAAAACGAATACCTAAGCCAGTTTTGAAGGGACGATTCAATTAATTTATCGACGATCCTTCCAGCTCATTGTATCATCGTGACATCACCTGTGCTAGCCTGAAACGCCTGTTCATTAGAAACTTAATTTTCAAATGATCCGGAGAACTTTCCTAAAACCCACAGGACTAAAAATAATATTATAATGTTTTTGAATTTCTCCAAAATATTATTTCATTCACTTGTTTTCTTAAAAGTTATTGTCAAACCTTAACGAGATTCTGAATTCTATGTTGACATTACTATTCTCGCTGCAAATTCAATTTGATTGAAACCGGATGAAAAGTTATCCTGGAGTGAACTATGTTATATATGTGATATATCCTGGAGATTCTAATTCCAGGATTGTACATTGGTCGATGTCCTGACGGAGCGCAAGGTGGCCGGAAGCGATTCGGGTTTGTTTCCAAACGTAGGATGCATACATATATATCTATATATTTATATACGTATCGCCTTAGCGAAGACAGCTTTCTCGAGCGCACAACTTGGGCGACTCCCGCGCTTACTCACGACCCCATTCTCCATTCATTTGGCATACCGATATATATATATATATATATATATATATATATATATATATATATGTATCAATATAGAGGATAGCGACGCATTATTCTAGGATTCTCTTGTCAAACGACAGTTATCAGGACGCAGCACAAGAGGGTATTTGTACGTGGAGAGACAGAGCGAGTGAGTAGCTGATGGGGGAAGGGAAGAGGTCCTTGTGCAAGACGACAGACGCATCTACCTTGCCACAAGGAAACACCATCTGCGATGACAAATCCTCGTTGCATTTGAGACACGGCGCAAGCCGGGAATCTGATTCAACACCCGTAACTTCGTAGCAAACAGAACCGAACAAAAGATATAACGCGACTATATTTGAAAAAAAAAAGTTTGGAAACTGTTGTCGATACTTGGAGAGATAAAATTGAATTGGAAATGACGACAGGCACCGATGGTAGGTACGGATTCAAATGAAAAACGAAAGGGTTGACCCACTTCTGTTTACGACGAGCTTTTGGTGTGAACAAAAGTTTCAATGTTTCCTGACTGGAATAATATTTTTTCTTCGTTTTTAGAATACCTATAGCTTTTTTTAAATTCTATTTTCGATCGATTTCCGACAGCAGGGCGGGTCTGTAAAAAATGTTATCGAACGAATGTCCTGGCGGAATATTTTTAGTGCATACGAGACTGTAAAAGTGAATGGATTTCCTTTCACGATTTCGAGCTTCGTTCAAGGACCCCTGAAAGGATCCTTTAGGTACGCTGAATTCAATATCAACGGGCCAATCGAACGTCCAGAAAATCTTGGAAAATAGAGCGAAGAAAGCATACGCAAATATAAA
Source organism: Tryphoninae sp. A BG-2022a (assembly GCA_030522965.1). Lineage (NCBI taxonomy): Eukaryota > Metazoa > Arthropoda > Insecta > Hymenoptera > Ichneumonidae > Tryphoninae sp. A BG-2022a. Next base: position 6,928 of record JAPYZT010002302.1, read on the forward strand.
ATACGACTCACCTAGCAGCGCCTGGAAGAGTCTGCTCTTGAAGATCCTGATGACTCTTTCTATGGCGAGTCGAAGCTGCTTGTCCTGGGGCCTGGTGAGTTTCGCATGATAGTCCTCGAGAAGCTCCAGAGCCCTGTGCGCCTCTGAAAGCAGAATAAAAACGAAGATTTTTTTATAACGGAAACCTTGTACCAATATTGCTGGTTCGACGTTTCGAGGGTGAAATTATTACGACGCCTATCTGAAAATTGAATTTCAATTTTCTATGTCCCAAAAAGGGATAGTTTCGGTTAAAGGACGAGAAGGCCTAAAATGGACAGAACGAAAACGATCGAAAATTGTCAGCCTACCAATAGCCTACCAGCCCCTCCTTCCTACATTCCCTTCGTACGTGTCTTCAACGAAAAGCGAGTCACTTCTGGCTGCAGGGGCTTTATTGAATTTACCTTCAATAAGCAAGTTACCGAAGGAACGGTGCAACCTGCGAAGCAATATGCTGATGCGCGACGAACGAGAGGGACGGGAGATAGCTAGAGATATAATCTTGCGCGTCTACGCTGTCTCGCGAGAGCAGAGGGGTGGTCGCCACAGGGTTGGCTTTTCCTGACAGATTAAATATATATATTCAATCTTTAATACATGCCATATATACATAGAATCGTTGATAAAAGTACGAGACAAACATGAATAAAGAGGAGTGTTTCTAATTCACAGAATTGCCAAAACGAGATAGCATTATCACGACGAAGGGCGTGTAAATACGCATATATCATTCGGATGACGACCGAGCGCGCGGAAGCAGAACTAACTAAAGCGTAATTATCGCGACCGGTCCGAAATACTTAGTTTCCGCAAACACGAGAGAGCCAGCGGCAACTCATTATCAAAGTTTGGCAATAATTTCAAAAATTGTTTTTCACGTGGAAAGCTTTAATGTCCCTTCTATCATCGGTCAAAATCCACCATGAATACACGATTGTTTGTACAAAAAGTAGCTTCGTTTTAAAGTGCGGTAGATGAATCGCGATATTCCTATATAATTTTCCATCTATTTATATCTTTTTGTGCTTCTCTCGTGCGGGAATATAAATACGTTAATTATATGCCGGTGGACGGAGTTATACGATATCAATACGCAGTGAGAATCGATACAAAAACTACGAGTGGCATTGTTCGGATAGAGAATTGCGAGCTGTAAAAGTGGACGGATAGGAAAATAGGTAATTATAACGGAATGAAAAATTCGCGAAGTAGAAGAATGGGGAATGAAGTAAAGAGATACGCGAGTTACAGTCGGAGGATACGGCGAGCTTCGTTAAAGCGGACAAAAAAGCATTTATACGCAGGCAGCGCACTGTGAAAACCGGGAAAAAATAAAGAAGAAAGAATGTTAAAAAACTTTGTTCCACCCTGTGAATGTTTACAAAAAAATAAGAAGAAGAAACGTTTGCTACCTCCCACTCTCCTCCGGCGGGAACAACGATCCACCGAAGATCCGTTGCTGCGGGAGACATCTCGCGGCCATTACGGACGCGCTAACGGATCTCGGGGGCCGAGAGTTAGAAGAAGTTTATGAGATCGCGTCCAGGAAAGGGAGGAGGTTGAAGCGGACGTCGAGAGACAAACGCAAAAAAAAAAGAAGTTTGTCCGAGTGTTACTAGGGCGTGAGGCGGGGAGAAGGGTTCGCGCGGAAAGCTGTCCACTTTCATCGCACCGTCCGGTAAGTAACGAAGTTCCATGAGAACCTTCCCACCATATAGTCGCTACGTTTTATTTGCCAGTCCCTCGTGGACTTTAATTAACGTGTCGTTGTATTCGCGCGACGCGATCGTCCCGCTCTGTGAAAATTTCGACAAAGCCCGAGCCAGGTGATGCTAACTCTTCGTGTTTACTTTGTCAAATATTTTTCCCTCCTTTTTTTTCGTTGTTTCCCCTTCAAATGGGAAACTAAGAAGATTAATGCTATTATTTTCATCGTAACGTTCTAATTTTATGACAATTTATCGCGAATCGCCACGAACCGGATATTATAACGACCCCTGGACAAAAATGACTTTTTTATCGACTCATATTTCATCTTGATCGCTGGCTCGTGATGTGCTTTCGCCCTGTTCATCCCCTATTCCTCCTCCCGCCTAAATCCTCCCTCTCCCCCCCCCTCCCCGCCCTGTCCCGTGCATGTTATAACCACTCCAAAAAAAAGGAGCACATATAGTTATTCGACGAGTTTCCAAACGACCGAAACCTCCCTTGGCACGCGTATATAGTGCGCAAAGCTCTACCGCTGAATTTATAGAACAAACTCACTCTTTCTCCCTCTCTCTCTCTCTCTCTTTTACGCGTTGTTGGTAGTTGGTACCGCGATCACGGAAATAAGAGGGACAGAGACGTACGATGTATTCATATATTTATACAACGGCAATAACCGTTACGAGGAAGATCGTTGGTTAATGGGCACGAGACTGTCGTAACGCGTTCCAAAATGTGGATTTTGTTGCGAGAAGCAAAGCAAAGGGACGGGTACGAAACAATGACAAATCGAGGTCAAAAAACGTATATTTCGTCTCGTCCTTGTTCCATACAAACATACAATCTTTATCAGATCAATTTCATTTGTAATAATTTCTTCTCATTAATAACGACATCAAATCTATTAATCATCATAACGAACTCGATCCAGAAAATGAAATTCGATTCTCCTCACTGAGATTACAAATTTTCTTTCGAATTTAATCAAATTAAAAAAAACAAAAAGGCGGACGTTCTCGTCAAGTATATTGTGAACGCCGGCAAGACTTCACACGGTACGAAACTTGTTGTAATTTCACTGGAGTAGGATTTCCGAGTGAGGGGAAGCACTTGCTACTGTCAACGGGGAAGAAAAGGGGAGGTCTCTCGTTTCCAACGTGAGCGAATAAGCTTGGATGGTGAGAGGATGGGCGGGCTTGGTTCGAAGAAAGACGGAATTTTGCATTCGTTTTCATGGAAATACCAGGCAGCGACGAAAGCGACGAGAACAACCGGCAAAATTCAACAACAACAACAACGTCGTCGAGGACAAAATCGAGGAAATGTGGAAACTCTGCCAAACGGATTCTATCTTTCGTTCTGCAACCTTCCTTGTACCATGAATTCTTCTGTGGTACACACACCCACACACATATAGATATATATACATTTCGTTACCGCAAAAGGCTTCATGCAGTCAAATATAGAGACTGCGATCTTCCTCGAACAATATTTTCCAGTTGAAATTCGAACGAAGCCCAAACATCACGAGCTTTCGCATTTTTATTTCCCGTACGAAGTGACTTCCTTCAACTTCTCGAACGAGATCAAGACAAAACCGAGACGCGATAGTTAAGGAAGATGAAAAAGAAGGCAAGACCAGAAAATGAGAAAAGATTACAAAAAAGAATCGGTGGATACAAAGAGAAAAGCTCGAGGTGATTCGAAGACAAAGGAAAGACGTTGCATCGGATGGAGTCAATGACAATCCGTTCCTCGTTTTCAAAAATTGTTCTCACATTTTCTCAATATTGGCTGGGCCTGTGATACGAAACGTGATGTGTATAGATCCCGGCCGATACCGCCATGGTTTAAGTACGCCGAACCGCCATCTTCAGGACGCCAGTGAAACTACGTTAGTAACATACATATTCAGCCGCCGTATGGTGGCGGTGCTAAAGGAAGGATAGTGGTGTGAGGTAGTGAGAAGAGACGGAGTGGAAGGGAGAAAGGACATAAGCGTCGCTATAAGCTGGGGCAAACGACGCGAGAATGTCTCTCGCGTGAGAGCACCTTCTGAACAAATAATGGCGATTGCATCGGCTTCGTGACAACGCGCGACCGGCCACCTATATGGGAATGCTGCCAGAGCGAAATGGCTTTCGCTTCCTCCTCTCCTTCCCGCCCTTCTCGACCCCCTTCTCACGATCTTTTGCCACGCTTTTCTTTCCTATACTCCTTTACTTTTCTTCGTACTTCCTTCCTTCTCGATCCAGATATACGTATGCGCACGCACCCAGTGACGGTAGTACAGCACCTTTCTTCCTAGCAGCTCTTTCACCCAATCCCTTTCACCCTTTTTTTTCATATGGGAATAGGTAGCGCCCTCTCACTACACTTCTCTATATTCCTTCCTCGTTTACGTGTGTTTTTTATTTTATTTTTTTCTTGACAGTTTTCCCTCCAGGCGTATCCCTTGTCCCATCCGTTCCTAGCACTCACGCCCTTCGGTACACCCTTTCCCTTCGTCCTTCCAACGTTTTATTTCTCAAGAAAAACTATCCCCGCATCCTTCGTTTTTTTTTCTTCTCTCTCGCAGACGCGGCAGCTATCACCTTCTTTTTTACAGGGCTTACGGTGACTGTTGTTTCTCTCTTCTTTTTTTCAGATTGTCTTCAACCTCGCATATTCCGAAGACACCCGACGAGGAACATTCGCACGTAGCGTTACGAGACATCTCGGGGTTACTTACATCCATAATACTCGAGCTTCTTGTAAGAATGAGACACCGGTACTGTGTCGTATACGTTATCCGACTGTATAGGTACGTTATGCTTCTATATACTCGGTGGTTTAACGACGAAGAGGAAGTCGACGAGCGAACACAGAAGTCGACGTCTCATCGAACTCTCACGTATCTGGAAGCTTTCCTTCACATTATCCTCCGGAAATGTCTATATATATATACGGAAATGTACTGTCGGGAAGCTTATTATGCGACGTCGTTCATGATACCTGCAGCAGGAATCGACCAATCGATATTTTTTATCACCTCATCGACGTGTCCCAAAACGCTTTGCAATTTTTTCTCATACATCAATCCAATCAATCCCGTTATCAAATATTGCCAAAGCAATAATTAACGCAGATAAAAACCAACGGGAAAGTTGCATTTTTAATGCACCTGATGCAATTCAAACGCAATTTATTTTAGGAAGATAAATGAAGCGTTCTCGATACACGAATCGTTACTGCCGTTTCGTTTCCAATGAGAATCACGTGATTCGAGTGGTACGATATGGATGTATCGAATCTGTGAATGCGTTGCCCAGGTTAGTTATAATCAAGGCTTGGTCCAATCACACGAAGTGCTCTTCCAGATTCTGAGCAGGTACAGAGCGAGGCTGCGGGACACGGGGGTTCGTTCGAGGGCAGTTCATCTCGATCATTGAGAGAGAGAGAGAGAGAGAGAGAGAGAGAGAGAGAGAGAGAGGGAGGGAAAAAAAGAAATAGGTGGCGCGTGTGTTGCGTCTGTGAGATCTACCCTGCTATGGTTCTCTCGTCGATCTGATAAAAAAATACACCTCACCCACCACCAGTCCGTTCTCTCTTTTCGCCATCACCGAGAACATGGATCGAGCGCGAGACGTATCGTCTTTCTCGTATAATCCCCCCGGCAGTATAATCGTATACCAGAGGTTACGGGTCGATCTATAAGCACGAACCGAGAAAATGGGTGGCGAATGAGAGATTCTGGAAAAAAAATCCGAGCACGTGCTACGATTCGAGGGAAAGTAAGGACCGGAATCTATATAGCTCGCGAGGTCTTCGCATCAATAACGTAGGTGCGTGCCTCGCCGATGGAACGATCGTTAACGCCATTAATCGTTTGATAGAAAAATCGTATCTCAATCGATTCGAAGAACTTTCGGCACGAGACTGGACTTTCTAAATTATTTCCGAGGAAAAAATTAATTAGGCTATCCCACGTTTCGTCAAGGTCGAATTAGATATCATTAAGGATTGACTGATATCACTCGTCCTTATGTCAGCAGCATCGAACAAAAATCCGGTTATACGTTATTTACAACGAATTTTACTTTTGAATTTTTGTTCGTATTTTGTAAAAAAACAACAATCACTACAATATTCATTTTCCCTTTTTTTAGGACTCGGCGAATTTGCTTCGGGAGTTTTCTCTCCACAAGCTTTCAAGCTTTAAAACGTTGCAACGTCTATTAATCTGGAATTGTTCAATTAAATTTCACAATTTTTTAAACTTTTCGAGTTCAAAAAACGCAAATACATTTCGACAGAAATTCTCCGTTTTATTAGTAACGCGTTATCAGCTAATCAATGGACGATACGTATGAAAATTTGAAACAGTGATAAAGTTCCTCACGGTCCTCGTCGTATTCTCGTCGTCACGTTGGTAGGTATATTTTCGTTCGTTCCTAACGAAAACGAGAGATATACCAGAAGTTCGAGCCAACTACGATATAATCACGTCGAAGTCTGTTTTCGGGTTGTTAAATTGGCAAATTATACACAAACGTCGAGTTAACGAGAGAATAGTGAGAAAGAAAAGAGGTCGGATTCCCAAAGACCTCGATTTTCTCGACTTGCTGTAGGAGACATATATGTCCACGAGACCGACAGCGGTGCTAAGTGAATTAGGAGTCAGGATCGTTAATGCTCGAGGGAGAGGTCGAACGAGACCTGCCAAGACGCAAAGCGATGCAAAATCATTCGTCGCTGCTTGACTATGTGTGCCCGGCGAATGTTCGTTTAATGTCGAACTAAATACTCGTTTTCGTTTTTTATTTATTTTGTTTATTTCGTCCACGAATCAAGATGATGTCGTTACGATGGAATTCACCCTCTGGCAAAGCCTCCACCCCTCACGACCAACTTCTTGCTATATTTATCACGCGCACTGCGTTGCAAATATACGCTTCGAACTCGTTTCAAACCGAAACGAAGTATCGATAAACTTTATTTTTCGAGAAATCAAAATGCAAGAGTGTTTATTTGTATTTCATCCCCTTCTGGCGACAACCCTCGTTACGTATATTCCAAGTTTTCGCTATAATTCTTCACGTTTCCTCGATTTCTCGAGCCCTGAGATGGAACGTTTCGTTTTTAACGGACGATAAAAATATACGACTCGACGTAGACTGTCGTTGATAGCTGTATAGTTGTATAATAAGATCGTCAGCGAGAGAATCATTCAAGTGGAAACGTCATTCGCGTCCACTCGGCGAAAATAATGTCAATAATTCCTCGAGTTTCGTTCGAGTTTTGACGTTCTTGGACATTTTTCGATATTCTTTCCTAATGTTGAATTAATAATGTGTCATGCGCTATAAGTGATGAATAAACTACAATAACAAATTATTACAATGATATGCGTAAAAGTGTGCGAAGAGATAAATCAAGGAATTTCTCGAGAGTTACTTTTTCATTCCCAAGAAGAAATCAAAGCTCGGTCTACTCTTTCCTCTTGCCCTGTACTCGAGCAGAGTCGAGGGCAAAAAGTTGGTAATAAAATTCTCGCGATAACAATAGCCGAGCGTTTCGAGACTGGCGAGAGAGCGTCGAGTTCGCCCGGCTCGTGCTTGTAACGTTCTTTGCTTCGGTGCGCATGCCCGAGTGCCAGAATACCAGCAAGGCCATGTCGAAAAAGTATAAGAACTCGATTTTACGTGTCACACCCTGTATACCACGTTAAAAAACCCGGGGAGAGAAAAAGAGAGGGAGAAAGAGCGAAATACTATTCCACCGAGTCCACGGCGTCGAGCCAATCGAATTCCGAGCGTATAAGTACAATAAAGAGGTTTTTGCATATAAATGTTCAACCCCTCTTATCTCAACGCGTAACTACACGTTTCCACGAGAATGGTGAACGTAGGAATTCTTAACGCGGACTTTCCAGTTTTCTGATAAGATATCTATTTTTATTTCGTTATCTTTTTTTTTTACCAAACTTCTTTTTTCCCCCAATTCCCAACAATATTTATGAAAATACGAACTGATTCAAAAAGTAATATTGAGAAAAAGAACATTGTTCCTTTTCTTTTTGGCAAAGAATAATTCTAGGTTTTGAAAATTAACGAGATTCTGTTTCCTAATGAACACGAAGTATATGTTTAAATGAAAAATGTTGGAATATCAAGAACTTGTTTTCTGAACTAAACATTGTAATTGTAATTTTGTTCCTGGCTCAATTTTCATTCATCCCTCTGGACGAGAGATTGATGCTTATCGTACAATTTGACGGTCGACTGCTGATGCCGCAATGCTCAAGATCTCTTCTGACTTTCTACCTGGAAAAAAAGATAGAAAGAAAAAAAAATTCTTTTCGCTCTCTCTCTCTCTCTCGCATCCTCTCATTTTTTGCCTTAGTTTCGCCCTGGGACACACCAGGGACAATTTCGGTGGCTTCCAAGTGGCCCACGATACAGCGATATAAAGCGTTTTACCTCGCGGTACGGGACCTCAAGGGGGAAAGAGTCGAGAACCATCCCTCACGTAATCCGTTCCAGCGAAAAGCGCTACGAGATCGAGCTGCCACAAAATGGACCAAGTTAACGTAAAACTTTGCAACGAGAGGAAAAGCCTGAAATTCGTTTCTTTGTGTATATCTGTGTTAGTGGCATTGAGAAAACTTGTGAAAACTTGGGATCAAGCTTTTGTAGAAAGTGCTATTTGTTCAGGAACAAGGCGGATAGCCCGAGCGAATAAATTACGAGGAATGGAAATTTTCTCGTCGGCGTAATGACAAACCGGAAACGCACTCTAAAATCGATCGAACCGTAAATACTTATCTCCCCTTGACGATTTTCTTGTCCTTTTTCGGGTAAATTTCTTTATTCTTCATTCAGAGAATTTTATCGTCCCGTTGGAGGGAAAAAAAGAAGAAGATTAATGCGGAACAATTTTCGAACTTGGGCGGTTCTGCAGTCGGACGAGAAGAGTAGAACAGCTCGTGCGTGCCAAAGGACGCAAAGATCGAAACTTCGTCTTGGCCCGGTTTCAAACGATTCGCCGTAAGAGGAAGAGGGGAAGAGAGCACGTCTATGTGACTCACCGCGTAACGGCGTTCAGCAAATGTCTGTGAAACGTGAATTGAATGCGAAAGAACGGCAACTTTACGATTTGTGGAGCTTCTCGACGGTAATGGGAGGCGAAAAAATCAACCGCTTCGTGAAAATTTGTGATCTATAGGAAAGCAGTTTTGGTAGTTTGAAAGATCGAGTGATCACGTGCAAAATTGCAAAAACTCATAAAAATTTCTTCGAGTCAAAAGTATAATAAAAATTCTGAAAAATATTTGATTCGTAAGACGTAAAGTTTGAAAATCCCAGCAAGGAATTTACCGTCGTTTTTTAAAATGGAAATTACAAACTCCGTCATTAATAAAACTTATAAAATTAATGAAACGATCAGTTTGCTAATGGAAAACCAGCTGTCGTATTAACTGCGATGAAAATAATCGTTAATCATGTTAAATTTGATGAGTTAAAGACGGTACGACATTGTACGAAAATGCTGAGCTAATCGACCCCCCAATCGCAATTTTCTCATCGTCCTTATCACATCGTAATGACGATAAAGAGGGAGAGAGAGAGAGAGAGATGTATAGAAAAAAATTGATCAGGAAACGTCAAAGGTTGGAGATTTGCTTCAACGAACAAGAAAGTCTTTTCCGGAATTAGCGTAACTCGAAAAGCTATTTTAATTAATTAATCATGTTAAATTTGATTGATTTTAATCAATTAATCATGT
>JAPYZT010002304.1:0-23322 GCA_030522965.1 Tryphoninae sp. A BG-2022a
CCTTTAGTTTTTTGTTAGTTTTATTTGGCATATTTGCACTATCACTGTGTCTTTTCAAGTTTTTGTTTGCGTAGGATTGTTCATCATTAGTTTTAGTCTAGCTTAGCAGGCTAGGCATTGAGCCCGGAGCTCCTGTTTTTATTGTTGGGTCTATTTGTTTGATTTGTTTAGGAATTTGTACTTGTATTAATTTTATCTGTTTTATTTATTTGTTTGCTGTTATTATTTGTGTATATTTTTCGCTACTGATTGAGTGTTTTCACATTATCACAAGTCACCAATTTATTCGCTGGATGTATATGTTTTGATTGTTGTGTTTAATTGGGTATTAATGATAGTTTTTTGGTTCTAGTTCGATTTAGAGTTGTACTTTGCTGAACGAGCGTTCTTACGAGTGATAATGAATCTTAATACTTTTTTGCACAGTTTGCGCATTTATAATGCCAGCGGACGCATGTTTCGTTTGTGAGAAGTGGGATGGCCATGCGCCACCTGTCGGTCGTGAGCCGTACTGCTACCACTATATTTTCGCTGTTATTACTTGGGCACGTCCTACACTGCACTGTCTCGTATGTTAATACACTGCTAGCCGGAAAACCTCTCGTCCATTGGACGTGTTGACAAATGTCGGAAACCGAAGAGACCCGAACATTTCTTTTCTCTACTTTACTTATGTATATATATGAAATGAAAAAGGACAGCGTTTATAATCCGACCCGTCGGATGTAAATACGGACTGCGGTGGTATGAACAAGTTCCGAGAAGAACCGAAAATGCTCGAACATCTTCTTTCTCTATTTTATCTATGAAATGAAAAAGGTCAGCGCTTAAATTCATCGCAAAACATCGTAAAAATTACCCTGCTACAGATGAAATTCTATGAAACCGTCTCTGAAATTTTACCAGGGCAATATTAATTTTTCTGCTGCTTAACACTAAAAAGTCCTGGATTCCAATAGAAATGTAAAATGTAGAATGCTGCCTCCGAATTTTTATCGTGCTCTCTGGGTAAAAATTCTTACGCTGCAGACCAATTTTTCAAAGATTTCGCAGAAAATCTCCTACACATGTCGATTACACACACTTTATAGGGCAAGCATGGTAATTTTTGTAGGACTTTTCTCTCCGTGTATAAGTAATGCGATTTGGCCAGATACACCACAGGGTAACAAACCAAATAAAAATTTAATTACCGCATAAGTCTCATAAAGTTGTTTATAACTTAATTATGTATATTGATATTGATCAAAATAAACCACCTTTATAAAACCAAACCACATGCTGACACCAGTCGCGAATGATCTCTTGCACTGAGCACATCGCAGAGTAATTATCTCCAGCGCTCTTCGAGAGTACATAGTGAAATTTTACGTAGTCACATTAGTTAGTTCTTTGTCAAACCATAGGACACAATGTGACACACCAGTGAGAGTGTTAAGGCTTACCAACACGGCCGATACAAAGGGGTCACCAAACCCCACCAAATAGCCCACACACCGAACATTCATATGAATAAAAGGCGGTATGAAGAAAAATCCCCGGAGAATATGTCACAGGCGGTTCTCCGGAAAAAGTTAAAGAATTTGATAGAATAACTGGAACCAGTAATTATTGAAAGTTTTTTCAAAGCGGAAAACCCAAACTGGCCCCTAATCTATCAAGAGCGAGAGCAAAATCGGCATCAGCGGATATTTTGAACGAGAACGCCAACGAGGAAAACGCTTCCCTCGAAACAGCTGGCTTTGCAAAACCTAAACACACGAGCCGAATACGGTCTACTGGAAATATAGCAGACATCCCCACCGCTAACCAATACGAAACGCTAGCTGACAAGTCCGAAAACGTGGATGGAGTCAACGCACCCCCAGGGCCATCTCAGGTACAAGACCCAGAACAACAAGAGACACGAGGTCATAACAAAAATAATGAAAAACACGGGAGATACGCCAAAGCAAACACAAAGCCGCCTCCCATACACGTATACAATGCAAAGGTGAGATCTGATTAAAATTTTAACCAACGCTAAATACGGTGAGGAGGACTTCTGGGTCAAACAAACGGACAGCGACTACATCAGAATAATGCCTCAAAAATCAATATCTTCCACAACCTAAAAAAATTACTGGATAATAACTCGTTCCAGTACTACGCCTTTACACCAAGAGAGGAAAGGATAAAGTCGTTGGTGCTCAAAAGCATCAGAGCCGGCTACACCGAGCAAGATGTTAAAGAATATATTAATTCAAAAAATCTTCCCAACCTGGAGCTGGTAGATGTCACAAAAATGAATTTTGACAAGACTGATAGTGATAAATACCAGTTTATAATCGACTTGCACCAAACAGTAGAGCAGTGACACTGACCAAACTCAAATTTATCCTCCACCAGTCGATGAGATGGGAAAGGGTGAGGAAAAAGACAGTTTTCCAGTGTAAGCGCTGCCAAAGAATCGGACACGCAAGTAAGAACTGCAAGTTACAATTTAGGTGCGTAAAGTGCGGAAATGACCATGGACCGCAGGCAAACGGTGGCATATGCGAAATCGCTAAAGAGGGAGAAAAGGAGAAGTTAAAATGTATTAACTGCGGTAACTATGGACACCCAGCCTCCTACCAAGGCTGCCCACATTTAGCAATAGCACAAGATATAAAACACTATGCGAAAATCCCTGAAAACAGAAAAAATCAGGAGGGCGGACCGACTTCTTAATCCAAAGATATCGTACGCAGCATCGGTAAGTGGCCAACCAAACGCGGTCCCGCCACTTTCGAGAAATAATCGGACCTTCGTTCAACACCTAAAAACGGAGAGAGCCAGACCGGCCCCGACGCACATGCAAGAAAAATTGGCAACAGAAAACTCCTATTATTACGACAACGTCAACAACACTAACCTAGGGCAGATCGAATACATGTTCATTCAATTTAAAGATAGCATATTGCAAATGATCGAAAACCAACTCACCGCGATCGGCAAAAAAGTGACGAGTAACACAAGGAAGATTGACTTCCTCCTCGTTCAACTCGATTATTAAAAATGACAAGTCACAACACGACGCATAATGATATACACCATTACAATAACGCTCGTAATCACAGGATTAATATATGCGCCATCAACGTTAACTCGCTTGCGAGTAACAAGCGAAGGATGGAATTAGAAGAATTTGTTAACAATAACCACATTGATATTGCACTAATATCTGAAACAAAACTGAGCAGCAAACAAAAACTGAGCTTCCAAAACTATGCGTTCCTACGAACGGACAGACCCAATGCCAAAAACGGAGGAGGCACGGCAATCTTAATACATCGAAAGATCAGTCATACGCAAATAACGCACCCATAATCGACTGCGAACAAAATCATTGAATACACGGTAATCAATACGAAATTACACCATAATGCTCTGCTCTATATATTTAGCGTCTACGCCGCTTGGCGCAATAAAAATACGTTCATCGCGGAATTTAATAAAATATATCGAGAACACAAACTAGGAAGAGACAATGTCCACTTCATCCTGGCAAGAGACTTAAACGCAAGGAATACAAGCTGGGGAGACAAGAGTTCAAACGATAGAGGTGTACTGCTCAGCCGCTGCGAGGAGGAAAATTATAGCAGATACAAGACCACCATAAACACTACCGGCTGAAAGTTTCCGGACAAAAGTTGAAAACAGTGCCGGAACGTTTTTTATGCCATTTCGCCGGTAGTTGGCCTAGGCCAAGTTAACCAATGCCACTTTAAAGAGCAGAGGTTTCCCTTCATTTTGGCCTTTATAAAAAAAAATTTACGATTTTTTTTACAATTGGCACCCAGTTTTGAAAACGACAATTTTTGGTCGCTTTTTTGTTCTTTTGCAAGTGGACTTTCTTTGCAGTAAAATTTTTTTAACAAATTTCTTTCCATACTCATAAAGGGGGAAGTCTAAGCTTCAAGTTCATTTTTTAGAAAATTGTCTACGATTTTTTTTATCAAAGATATGTTGTTTTTTTTTTAGAAAAAATAGACAATTGGAAAATTGTTCCATAGGACGAAAACAATGAGGTTTACAACAAAACCTCAAGATGGAAAAATGTTGTATTACTTCTTGCTGAGTTCAGGAGAATTTTTTCAGATTCTTTTTTTGCAATTATTTTTTCACCTATTGATCTGAATACCATGAAAATAATAGAATTAATTGTTTTACTTACATATTAAACTTTGGTCTCTTCGGAAGTTTCTTCGACACAAGTTTTATCGGCTCAGACTTGTAGTAAAAGCGCAGCCACTATTTGCAATATTAAACGTGAACTTTCGCATAACAAATTTTTCTTTGTCTGCGCTAATACTCGCTTATTATTTATCAACATTATCATACCGATTCGTCATAATCCACGAACTATAACGCGAAGACAGTGTGCCAAGGAGTACCAATATTTTCTCAAAATTTATTTCCATCATTGCTAACCTTGAAAAATGTTGCCATCATTGCTATTACTTAATTATTTAATTATTCAATAATTTATATTTCCATAGGTAATTAATTCCATTGGTACCTAAAACATATTCGTTAAATTTTCGATAAAAATAAGAATATGCTTTTTCACTGCAAATTAATTGATCCAATGTTATTTTTGTTTTCGTTTTTTAGGACTATTACCAAGAAATCGTCAAACATAGTACAGTGGCACCATTGAACGAGCCAGTGAAATACAAAGTTCGCGACATAGCGAATAAAATGGCGTTATTGGATCGAGAAGTGAAATATCTCGTGAGCAAAGCGAAAATCTGGAAGCCAAAACAAGAGAAGACAGGACCGGCGAGCAACGAGTCGAAGATTCCAGCGAATGATCTGCCACCTAGCGAGCCAAACGCAACATCAAAATCCACCGAGAGTGTGGACGACGAGCCCGCAGTCCCGCAAGATTCGACGACGAACGAAGAATCTACGAAAACGCCCGAAACTCCCGTTGAGGCGCCACTGTCAAGCGACGAAAAGAGCGACGCTTCATCGCACGAAGAACTCTGAGGAGAATTATTGTTTCTTCACTCGAACAGCGATCCGATTAAACATTTGCTCGATGGCTCGCGAGTCGAGATGCTTTTTGTCAACTCGACGTAAACGAGATTTTAATTTTTTCAAGCGATCATTGCCCTGACTATACTTAAAGTCCGTATTGATTTTTCTTCGTAAAATGTTGTATCGAAAATATCGCGGTAGCTGTACAAAATAGTACGAAAAATTCATATAGTCGAAATAATTTTATTTTCATTTTTGTTTTTCTTTTTTTTTGTTCTCTTTTCTGTATTTTTTCTCTTGCATTTGCAAAGTATTTAATTTAAACGCATACGAATGGATTTATACATTATCGATATATTTAATTTATAAAATTATAGATTTTTTATATTCAAAAAATATGCACAAGGATAATATGATGTAAATTGTATAAATATAACTTTGCTATTGACCGGGAAAATTAAAAAAAAAATCAGTTACCATCCGTAAGATACTTGAATAATGAGAAATTGGCGACGGCCGCGCCCTCCGCGGAAGAATTACACAAATTTAATGATGTACAGACAGCGGTGAACAGAGAGATCCGTGGAAGTGCAGTTGGTACGATTGTTTGTAGTCCGTTCGCTAAACACTGCAAGCGCTGCATATCTTGGTGTGCGCATGCTTAAGAGGCAGTGTTACCGACGACGAGCCACTTGCACTTCGAAAACGAGATCCGTAAATCGTCCGGTACTGAGCAACCGATCGCTTTAAAATTTGGCGGGTATATAGAGAATTATGGCACAAAGTACATGACAGTTTTATTTCTCCAAAATTGTGAAAAAAATTTTGCAGATTCAGTTACCACCGGAACAATTTTTTCAAAATTTTGGAAAAATAAGACTGTCATGTACTTTGTGCCATAATTCTCTATGTATCCTCCAAATTTTAAGGCGGTCGGTTGCTCAGTGCCGGATAATTTACGGATCCCATTTTCGAAGCGCAAGTAGCTCGTTGCCAGTTACACTACTTTTTAAGGTTACCAGCGACAAGAAACCATACCAAATCTTAGGCCAATCTTAGCACTTCCATGAACTGGTCTGTTTTCCGACAGAAAAAAGAACAATGTCGACGGATCATGAAACGAGAAAGCGTAGATTAAATTTTTAAGTCAGATAAAGAAACAGAGAGAGAGAGAGCGAGAGAGAGAGAGAGAGAGAGAGAAAGTGAGAGAGGGCCGTGGCTTCGTACATTCGCAACCGAACTCTTATTGAAAAAATCGACGATTAATTCCATAGTGAAATCGATTAAATTTGCAACATCTGTGAAAAAAAAAGAGGAAATGTAATTTGACGTGTAAGTTCAAAGGTCGAAAACTCGTGGCATTTATAGAATTAGTCAGTTGGTTTATATCGAAACTAACGCAGACCAGTTTTCAATCGTACTTGGTGCAATTTTCGACAGAGTGCGCTAGTATAGTATTTGAAATCTTCAAAGCCTTGTTGTCCGTCAGAACGATTGACATTGGCGAGAGGACCCTAGCGCTGGGTACGAGTAAAAATACATTTTTAAAAGATAAATAATACGAGCGGTATGAAATTATTACAGTTCGATCATACAAAACTGGCGGATCATTATGGCCCGCGCATGCGCAATGGCATCACGACTACAATTATAGAAAAAGAGACGAGAATTATGGGCCCCAATTTCCAAGAATTCGTGATCCTAGGAACGAATAAATATACAAACAAACACATAAACACGTTTCCAAAAAACTACATATAAGATTGTATCATGAAATGAGAACTTGATGAGATGGGTAAAAAAAAGAGTGAGACGGTTGCACAATGAGACATCTGACGGTCAAGCCGCGAAATAGACAAAATGGCCGACTCCTGGGCCACATCAAGATGCGAGGTTTATATCTTACAGTCGTCTTATGAACAAAATGATCTCTCGATGAAATTGAGCCAAATCGCTTTTGCCACAATTCTGCAAATTTTCAAACTATATTTCATCCCGATTCATTCCGTCATGCCGGATAATTTCGAAGTTGCATTTCGGAAGTGTAGAATCATGTAAACACTGCTTCTCAAACGTCCTTCGTATAACCTTTCCACCAATATGAAAGATGACCAGAAATGCGTGATTGAACTAAGTAGAAACAGTGATATAAAAATTATTCGACGTATATTGATTCTCCAGTAAAAATTGATCCGTGCTCTAACAATATTTTCGAGATTGGTAAAATCCGCATTTTTTTTTTTGGTTAACTCATGCTGCGTGAAACTTCAAGATTTCTGTACGTTCCATTTTCTGAAATCCTTGTGATATCTTAAATTTACAATTGTATTCGCTAGGTAAACGTTTTCAAATAACGTTCGATTAATTGTACAATTTTTAAACTCCACCATTTTTCACCAAAGTATACAAGTCGTGTCGAGTGGGCAACCTGTCACTTTGGTTCGATATTTTGCAACATGCCAAACCTTATTACTCAACGAATAATTGATTAAAATTTAAAACATTTCACTATTACGCGACCAATGTGAAATTCCTGTGACCAATTTATTAATGAAATGTTACATTTCATTTTCGAATAGTTTTGATCTTCTTTCTTATTTCAATTTATCAAAGGGTTTTTGGTGTAAAAATTATTGTTTGTGGAAACTTTGATTTATGATAAGTATACTCGTTTGTTTGTACTGAAATCTGTTGGACTCTTTTCTTCATTTCTTCCCGAGCATGACATAGTACACACCTTTTTCATTAAACAAAACTGTTAGTAAAGATTTTTTTAAGCAACGTGTCAATTTACATCACGTTGAAATTTTCAAAGGTTTACCATAGTGGCAGAATTGAGCTATACGTATGATCTCTGACTCACATTTTTCAAGTCTTGGAAAGCTCTTCAAAAAGTTATGACTTGAGTTAGATGTACGAGAGCAGAGCAGATTTCTCGAGGTTTCGCAATACTCATCAAAGTTAGCGGATCTCTAACACTTCAGTGAATTCTAATGGGTTCTCAAACTCTGAGAACCTATGTCGATCGTACATTTGTTGTACTACATGCAAATCGTGCTCTCTTCACCATTTTTCCAATGGTGGAAACAATAAGCAGAGTTCATGATGTTATCAGGTTTAGCTAACCTTTCACTTTACCAAAAGGTATAGTCTTTTTTCTTCAAAAATAAGATAACTTTTATTTACTTCAGAACATAAGATTCGGAATTTAAAATATTTCGAAAGTAATTAAATTTTATAAAAAGGTTCTTACGTTTCTAAGAATATTTCACTCGAAAACGTATTTCCTGCGGTTACGAGTCTTCGATTTAGAAGAACCTGCAAATTCTTCGTCCGAGGAATTCTTGTAAGCGTCTCGAGGTATCTCCGATGGACCATCCAGCGATACACTTCTTATACCCGACAATCCGCTTAAATCAGAAAATAACGTTGAATACGTTAATGGATGATCTCGTCAACAAAGTATAAACAATTCAAGCTATGGCGTACGCATAATACCTATCGTATCTGAATAATTCGTAATAAGAATTGTTACTGCTGAGCTGTCCCAATTTCGGTATAAAATTCTCATCGTGAGTAATAACGATGAGTTGGAAATTCTTTTGAAATCTGGCACGTTGATGTACGTAACTAAAAGTTTTAAAAAAAGGAAAAAATTAGACCTTGATAAAAGATATTTTAAGCAAAAAGTTTCTGGTGCAACTTGAACGTTACTTGTGAAGCGCATCTGCCAAACTTTTGGTGTTTTCCTCGTCAAGGTTTGTAGTCGGCTCATCCAATGCCAATACCCCGCACTTCTCACAAAAAGTTTCAGCCAATGCCAGCCGAAGAATTATGGAAGCGAGGACCTTGGAAGAAAAAGATTTCATGAATTATCAAATTGTATCAATAGTTGGGGGTGTTGAATATTTTACTTTTTGTCCTGCGCTACAGCGACCTCTCATGTCCATCTCAATACCGTGTTTGACCTGGACGAGCTTATAATTGAACTGTCTCTTTTTATCGACTCCTGAGGTGGTGGTAGCTTCGGTTCGTATCTGAATCGATGTTGTGTCGACTCCAGTGTAAATAAGTTCCCACAATTTTTTCATTATTTTGTTCACCGTATTCATTCGCTCCTCGTGATATTCTATCATCGCAGAGTCCAGTACTTTGCTGTACAACAGCAAATCATGAGCGCATTGACGACACACCTGATAAAACGGATTCTCGAATTAAAATTCAAATAGCCAAAATCAACGACGGATTAAAATTTCATTATAAACAATCCCGATTAATTCGTTCCAATTTTATCCACTGAGTGCAACAATCGCAATTGCAAACGTGTGTTGATTTCCAGAAAGCGCTTATATTTTCAGTATGCGAACAATTCTAAGAGTTGACAATCTCTATATCGAGAAAATTAATTAAAAAAAAATTAATCTCCGAAGATCTGAGAATGAAATATTTACCGTCAGCTCGACACACTTCTCCTTGTAATTAGACTTTGCCAAACGATATTCGTCCTTTTCGAGTTCTCTCTTTAGCTGGGTCACATTGCGTTCCAATTCTTCCGAATTACCTTGAGTGATATTTCTCTGAATAAAAAAAAAATCATCGTTACTAATCTTGGATGAATAAGGTTGAAAGAACAAACTTCAACTTTTACAACCATTGGCAGAGAAACCTCATGCCAGTGTGGCCACGAACAATCTCTAAATTACCTCGCGCTCTGTGACATCGCGGCGGTCGCACAAGGTCTTGCGTTCCTTCGAAACGGACGCGTAATTGACACCGGAAAGTTTATCCCTTAAAAGTTCGCAGTCGAATTCCAGAGCATCGGCTTCCACTTGTTTTCGACGCATCGTTAGATTATCCGTTAGATCTCTCTTTCTCGTCTCTTCGGAAATGGCATCCTTCTTCATTTTCACCAATTCGGCCTCACGTGTTACTCTCTCGGCCTTGAATTTCTCCGCATATTTTTCCGAACATTCCAGCTGCTGCTGAACGGTTTTCAATTGATTCTCAATTTTCCGAGCCAAATAGTGTTTAACCTCTTCTTGGATCGAATTCACTCTGTCAAAGTCCTTTCCACGTTCTCGAAGCATATTTCGATCTCGATCTTGTATCGAACGAATTTCCTTCTGCAAATTCATAGCAAAACAATTAGAAATCTTTCATTATCGCAACTTTTGCAAACCGATGTGAGCCCGAGGTGCATCAAGTACATGAAATTTTTATGACCACTTGCACAATGTTATATCGCAACTTCTGAACCATTTCTATATCATTTAAAATTTTAATTTATGAATAACAATTTAAATGTATCGGTTTTTACATCCATTCTTTTGCATTAATCTCTTTCTAACAGCACTAATCTAAACCACCCAACTTTCAGGTTATGTTTGCAGATGACTTTCTTTGTTCAGTATCTTCATCTTTCAATCAAACTTTTGGTCGTAGTCCATGTCACTAAAGCGTCTATAATGCTAGCAGCCAATTATAATCAGAACTACAATCGACCACAGGATGGAAAAGTAATCTCAAACGGACCTTGACGATTTCCAAACGATCATTAGCATTCTCGCACTGTTTGACAAGATCGCACAGACGTTCTTCCAGAGTCACGACACGATCCGCTAGCGAAGTTTCTTTGTTGCGTAAACCCTCTAAGGCCTCTTGCGCCTGTTTTATGTCTTGCATTTCCTTGTTAATGCGCAATTGGGCTTCCAAAAATTTCGTTCGACATTCCGTAGCGATGCGTAATTGATCGTTTCGTGAATCCAATGTAAGTTGAAGCGACTTTATATTTCGGCGTGTATCTTTCATCGATTGTTGCAGATTGCTGTGTTCCGTTTGAGCTTCCTCAATCGTTTTATCACTGGTCAAACCTACACATAGAGGGATGGTTGATATTCAAAGATTCACTGTGACTATGCACATTGAACAAATATATAAATGAGTAATATCAAGTCGAATTGAAGAACTTTCCTTATTTTATTACTTTTTTCAACTTATCATTTCAAACAATGGCTACATGTTTTGAAAAACATAGCGCATTGTCAAAGTTTCAACAAATTTTAGAATTGATATATCATGGAAGTTATCATCAATACCGTAGAAATTGTATTGACCTTTTTGGTGAAGAATAAACTTCTTGTTCATTTTTTTGTTCTTCAATAAAAACTGTTTAAACAGCACTTTTATCCAAAACTTTGATTTGACTTCTTTCATGATTCGCAAATTTTTATATCTTGATCATATCTACCACAGTAAAAAAAATAAGCATTCAAAATGTAAGACAGATTGTTCAAAAACTTTGACATTGCATCATACTTTAAAAAAAGATCTGGCAGTGTCTATTGCTCGACTCACCAGCATCACGTAAACGATCTTGCAATTCCATAACGGTGAAATTAATATCGTCAATTTCATTCGAATAGCGATCCCACAATGCCATATCGCCGATCATGTCTTTGCAAACAGACATTTTTCTTTCCGGTTCCAGTATTGATTCTTCAAGACGCTTAATTTTCTGTCGCGCGAGGGCCAAACTTTTCGAATCGTCCTCCATGTCTTCACTGATTTCATGAAAAAATGGAAAAAGAAACGTTCATTATGGTTCTAAATAGAGATGAAAAAAAAATTCAAGTATAAACGACGATTCTCATATTTACCTCATTTTCGGGATTTCAATATCTTGCAAATGTTCGATCTTCTCCACAATTGGCTGAAGCTGCAACAGCGCATCGTACTTTTTTCGCTGCGAGGTCAATTCCCTTTCGCAGTTTTTCAAACGTTCCGGATGTCCAGTCATGTCGCTCCTCAATTCTGTCACAAGTTCCATTGCATCCTTCTTATTCTCAAATCCTCGATGACACAGCGGGCAGCAAGACTCCGGCTCGGTCAATTTTTTAATATATTCCTTGTAAGCCGCACCCTGATAAGCGTACATTCCTCTTTTGTCCTCAATGTCTTTAACTTTTTTCGAATTCAGCAACAAAACTTCACGATAATTCGCAAAATCTCCGCACTGCAGAGACACCTTTGCCTTATCATCTGTAAAGTAACAAAACGATTGATTGAACAAGTTCATAAGAGATGAAAACCATTATTTATATTTTTACGATAATGGAACGATATTTCACTTTGAAGTTCTTTTTGTTTCTTGATCAGTTCTTCTTTCTTATGTTTTAGAGAAGTTTCCAGCTTCATAGCCTCGTATTGTACGGCATCAATTTCCTTTTTGAGATTGCGCACTCTGTCGTTCTAAAAGAAACGTATTATTCAACGAACGAAGAGGAAATTTTCGAACAAGAACAAGTGCTGGACTATTTTGCTGTACGAAATAGTCTAAAAATTCGTCGTTAACTTACCAATACCCCTTGGATTTCATTAATAGTACCCATCATATTTCCTTCGGGACAATCCCTTTGACCAAGTAACATCTCCAAAGTATGTTTGTGTTTCTCCTTCAAAGTTTCGATTTCTTTTTCCTTGGCGATCAACTCTGCTTGACTTGACTCCAATTTCATTTGTAACGAGCTTTGTTCCCTCAACAGTGTTATTTCTTTCTCGATAAGATTGCATTTACGCTCATAACTCTCTTCCTCGATCTCTGCTTCCTGTATTTGGCGCTTCAGAGTATCGATCTCGGACGTTCTCTTGAATTCTTCAACTTTTTCATTCGCCTCGGTGAGCCTGGCGCCAACGTCGTTCAACTTTTGCTCCATGGCACTTGACTGTAAGAACGATCATGTTTTTTCTTAAAATGGCTAAAGTGGATAGAAAACAAACGAGTAAAAAATTTTAATGGGTCTGACCTGTTTCAACAGTGCTAAAGTTGCACGTATGTCTTGTTTAACGCTCTGCAAATCTTTCCTTGCATGTGCCAATTGTGATTCCACGCTCGATTTGTCCGAACGCAAAGCATTCAATGTTTGTTGATGTTTTTCCATCTCCCGATCTTGTTCGAGTCTCTTATTCTCAAGCTCTTCCTCCAACTTACGCAAAGCTTGCTCGAATTTCTCGATTAATATCACAGCATCTGCGAAAGATTAATTATATCGTCAATTGTATTTTACAATAGCAATTAATTAATATAAAACGGTATAACCTCCAAAAAAATCTCTTTTGTTTGAAGGTTACAACCTCTAAAAACTCTCTCATGGACACAGCCTCCAGAAAACGAGAGGTTCTAGGAGTTTATGGCCGTTGGATGGACTCTACTGGAACCTCCAACAGAACTAAAAACGTAAAACTTCTTCGGGTTGTTTTTAAGGTTATTCCCTATAAAGACTTGAGTCATGTACCCTCTTGATTAATCGAGACATTAAGTTTTAAAAGCAGTTTAGCTTTTTTGGAACTACATACATATTCTTTCTATACCAAATAGGTACATCGATCAAGCCCTTATGGCACCAAAGAGGAGCAAAAATTGAAACATTAACGTTTACACCTTTTTGCATTGTTTCTTCGTCATGCTTATTATTGACAATACAAGAGCTATTATACCTGTTTCGGATATATCGGATGCGATCAATTCGTTCATTTCCCAGGCTGTATTAATTTCCCTCAGAATATTGTTGCGTTGAGATATTTTCGCCGCTTGATCGGATAACTGCTGCTGCGCTGTACCGACAGCTACCCTTCTTTCAGCAACTTGCTTTCCCATTTTGGTCTCCTTTATGGCATTTTCTGCCAAATGACCCTCGTACTATCGGATTGATAAACATGGAATTACTCTATAAATGGGAAAGCATATAAAGGAGCGTATACCGACCTCGGTAATTTTCTTGTTCTTTTCAGCAAGTATCTGCTGATAAGATACTATTTCGGTAGTCAGTTCATCGATCGTACCCTCATACACCTCTTTGATCTGTTCTCGCAGGGACGACACTTGTTGGCGCGCAAGCTTACATTCCATTTTCTTCTTTTCTGCATAATTGAAACTAAATATTTAGCAATAATCGATGATAATGAAGAATAGAGGCAAATTATATATATACCATATTCAATTAGCCATTTGCCATGATCCGTCTCGATCTCTTTCAGTTCGGCGAGACGCTGATTTATCGGTACAAGTTTAGTGGTGAGATCTCGAATTTTTTCCTGTGCCTCCTCGCTTCTCGCCTCAAACTCCTTGAGCTTCTTTTTCTTCGATCTCACCTCGTCCACTACTATTTGCAGAGCACGTTGTTCGGTCATCAAACCTTTCAGACTCGCTTGCTTCTCTTTGATTAATTTTCGAATGCAATCCAGCGCCTTGTTATATCTACTCGTATCGAAAATTTCGTCAAAGCGCTCTTTCAATTTTTTACCAGTCTCGAATGGCCAATTCGAATCCTCTTGATGACAAAAGAGGACGTAATTCAAGATTGCTTTCGAAACACCCATCGACATCATCATTTCAGCATCAACCGACGCGCATCCTGGCCCCAATGTCGTTTTCTGTCGTAACACACATTACGGGTTTTAATACATTTGATGAGACACTCCAGTGCCATAACTTACATGAAATATGAAGATGTAAGATAAAAGTTTTTCAGGAATTCTTACCTTTCCCGTCTTACGGTCTGTTCGAATTATCGTATTGTCAAGAGTCTTGAACTTGACAACCTTATTGATCCGATGAGCTTCTATGGTTCTTGAGATCGTCAGCCGATCACCGCGACAATCTGATACTTCGGCTTTGACATTGCCACGAACGCAAATCTGAAAAATCATATCTATATCAGCATCTTCATAGGCCATTTTGATTCAAGGAACTAATCCCAAATGATGTTACTTACGGCTGCAAGCTTTTTTAACATTGGATCATGAATAAAAGATTTTCCATGTTCCGAACTGGGTGGAAATTCTCCGCACAGAGCGTATTTCAGGCACTCGATTATCGTTGTTTTACCCGTACCATTTGGACCCAAGATGAGAGTCAATGGTCGAGAGAATTCTATTGGACGACTGTCTTTCGTATCGTCAAAGTTCCTTATTCCCTTTATCGATAATTTACGAATTCTCGACATGGTAATTGGTTGATTCGAAATAGAAAAATCCGGCTACCTTCAATGATCCGAAAAAATCCTCTTAACAATTTTTTGAAAATTGATGCGTACAAATACAACGATAACTTATTTAAAGAATATCAGAGACAATATACAATAACCAGTATTCGTTGGAGGCAACGTTCGGCTGTACCGTCTTTATCTTCTGTCCACACGCTTGACAACTAATTTCCGGCAAAAATTATGGTACTTGCATTTCTTTTTTTATTTATGGTAATTTTCATCGATTAGTTAATAAAAAGAAAACTGGGGCGCTATTAGAACTACCGGACGTTGCACTCCTAACCTCAAAAACAACAGTTTTTGCGTATTGGCTGAATAATAAAAAACTACCGATCATGAAACCCTCGCTCCTTTATGATTATTAAAAATACGTATAAATGCTAAAAATGAAGATACATGCCTATTCGGTATATTAATTAATCGAGGAGTTCTCGAATTTCAATTTGGTCTGATACGCAACTCCTCGCCGGCGAATATTGCATATGCGACAGACCGAACAATTATTTTAGTTACTTTGCAGTTTGTTCCGAAAAATAATATATTTATTATTAGAATCTTTATACAATTGTTAATTTTTTGGAAACTTTTGTCATGGAAAGAACAATGAAAATGTATGTTTTCATTATAATGGACACCACTTCAATCTCCTACGGTTTGGAATGTCACAACATAGAGTATATCAACTAACGAATTCAAACGACTAACTACTTCACATAGACAAATCACACATACACAAAAATTGTGTATAGAGCTCCGGTCCATGTATACACGATCAACCACGCTCAAAAAAAGCGTATCTCTGCCGACAGCGCTTCCAGTGGTCAGAAGTTCAACCATCTTTTTTGGCGGCAACGTATTACGGTCGGTCCGGTCGGTCTCATCTAGCCTCCATGCCACGGTCTTACATACAGGTCTTGCAACAGCGGTAGTGGGGGTATGTCGGCTTAATGGTTGCGTTTTTCTTTCTATTTACGGCCACGAGAGGCATGACGATAGATGGATGTGCTGTGCAACGAAGACAGAAATATCATTCTGTCTCTTTTTCTATCATACGTAATTACATTATTACATTACCCTTATTACATTACTCGAATTTATTTCGTATGTCATGAATAACGTTGAATTAACAGACGATGAAAATGCAATACCCAACTCGTGTTGTTTTATTGACATGTTAGATATAATACACATCATATAATAAGCACAACACGTGTTGTTTTATTATGGAAACAAAGGATGTACCTGTTACGTTTACAAATATAGATAATTATGATGGAACAAATAAACCGATGAACCAACCAAACAAGCTGGCAACCCTTCTTTAAACCCCACTCGCGACAATTATTTAAAAATGAAAAAAGTATATTAAATCTTGACTGACACTGTGTGGTGAGGTTGGTGTGGTGTAGGATTACTGTTTTGAAGGTCCTGAGTTTCTTACCCCGGTACTTGCAAATTTTTTGTCTGTTTTTTTTGCAATTGCACAGGTACCTGGTTATATATTAATTGTTCGTATGTATTAAATTATTTTTGTGCATAAATATAAATGACAATAGAACAACATTTGTACGTAAGAACGCATAATAATCCGCGTTTCTCTCAGACTCATTCCAAAGACAATGACATTATTTTTTTCGTACAATCATATAAGTACTATGTTTTTACACGAATAATTAATATACATATGTAACCAGATACCTGTACCTGAGCATCGTCGGCACGTTCTACATAATTAAAGATGACACAAATGAACATTTGATAGAATTTTTGTTAAATACGCAAACAGATCAAGGGATTTAGACAAGGAAATGCGTTTGTAGTGAGCACTCGTCGTATTTTGGGTTCAACTCTTAAATCGGCGTTTGTTTTTTTCGTATGGTAAACGCAAATTACATTGAGTAGGGATAGGCAATATGAACATGTATGAACTCGACTTTGAATGAAACGTAGATCCAATAAATTGATATTCTTGCATTTTACTAATACAATTGGAAGTAATTGTTAACGTAAATTGTAAACGATGGTGTTTAAGACAATTACTATTGTATGGGAACATGTTGAGACTTTTCTTACTGAGATCGCTTCCATTCTTGTTCAAAACAATCGCTTAGCCCGTAGGAATGAAGAAGTGTAAAGGGAATAAAAAAAGTGATGCGTATTTCGTTTAAAATAAGACGATTTTTAATGTTTCGTCAGTCGCGAGATTTTTCTTTTTTTCGCGCAATCTTTTGGCTTATTTACATTCTGTTGCTGAGCCTCATCCTTAAACGTATATAATAAACAATTGCGTGAGACAATATTTCAGAAGCGTGCTCTGTACATGAAAATGAGAAGTGGTAAGAAGGCAAAACTTCTTCTAGTGTGCTGTCGAAAACGTTTCGACGAGAGGCATATTTGACGAAGCATGCTTCTACGTGCCGGATGAGGTTGAAAAACCTCAAATTAGCATGAATCAGTCCTCCACGAGATTTTATGCCGACTAATTTTGATACTGGAGACGTGCAAGGTGAATGGGATGTCACAGCTAGTCGACAAGTCGTACACGAGCCGTACAATTTTAATATTTGTTTACACAAATAGCCTGGAAAACAATGTAAGGGTATTACATATTACCGCATTGTTAGCACAAGGCAAGCGGCGGTTCAATATTCTACGATGACAACGTACTACAAGAAAAGGTAGTGCGTGCAATTAAAGCAATTAAATTTAAAAATGTTAAAAACAACACTTTTAGTATACTACAGACACCAACCAATTATTAAGGTATGAAAGCAGTTCAAACAGGAAACTAACTAGAAAAGGAGAAACCTGTCACATAATATATGATGCAATCGAGGGTCTCAGGCAGGGTATAATCATGATCGGACGTATCAAGGATTTTGTCCACCTCCAAATCGTGCTATTGTAAAATGTCGTCTAATTTATTCTTAACATTACGACGATGAATAACGAATTGTCCTTCGGATTTTGACCCATAAATGTCCTTTAACTCCTGTAGTGAAACCAGAATCTGCGGCGAGGGCTTTTCGGAAACGGTACAGTTTCCAAATTTTGGAGGCTTTATAACACTGTAAATGGACAGTATTTTGTACAGTTGTAAAAAGGTTGGACAGCTTGGATGATCGTTGCATCCAGTGGCTTGGCGAATAGTGCCGAAGAATTTGTGCAACATACAAATAAACAAAACATATATGCAAGAGGTAAATCATCAAATATTCTGGGTCGCAGTAATACAAAAACTGTTTGACATTGCATCACTTTTGTTAATAAATTATTTTGTTTTCAAGTCAATCATTATCATTGTAGATCACACCAATGAGGTATTTGTCTATACGATTGCACATTCTAGGATTTCTCAATGAAACTATACAAAACCACGTAAAACAGAAGATTGTATTTTCCGCTTTTTCCTTTCATATATTCGATTCACGCGGTTCCGTTGAATACAAAAATATTTGCCCCCCCCCCCCTCCCGCCCTTTCAAAGATAAATCGAACGCCGTGTGTAAACGTCGTGTCAAGACTCATTAAAAATGAATAGAAACAGCCCAGCAATATTCAGTCGAGAAATGTTCTCAATTCTAACACTTGTGTTCATCATAAATACCTCCAAGTTGTCTTGATTAACTTTTCCCGTAAGTAGATATTTGAAATCAAACTTCTCGATGAGATATCGACACAAATCCATCGTAGATTGTAGGGATAATCGCAGTGCCTCCGACGTTTGTGAGGCCAAGTATTCGTCAGCCGTTATGTCACCTTTTCTTTTGGCAGATTCCCAGTCATTTAGCCATGTAATTGAATCTTGTAGTACCGGTTGATAGGAAATAAAGGAAATATATTGCCCTGCTTACAAAAAAGTTTATGTACCAGTAGAGGTATATTCAACATGCATCAATTATTTACCTTGAAGTCCTTCGTTTCTGGGGTCAGCCCTTCCTTCGGAGACTTCCGATTCAACGCATCGAACATCCTGTTGATTTGAGCGCAGAACTGAATTGTTTCGTCGCACCCACAACAAGAGACTCAACTTTTTGCGATGAATAGAAGAGCAGACCTTGGGCGACCGAGTTACTGAAAATCTGTAAATATATAAATATAGGCTGGTAAAATTTTCAATGGAATGTAAACGAATCATGTGCAGAACATGGCAAGGGAAGGAAAATGCCTGTGTCGCGAGTCGGACATGCATTTTTGAGATACTGTCCAATACGGCATGCCTCTGCGTGATTTTTGGACACACTCTAGCATGCCCGGGGTGTTTACTGTCCAGGTCGTACAAGACGTTGAAGTAATCCCACGATACGTAATTGTCCGACGATTACATCTATACAAATGTTAATGTTACATATATGTTGAAAGGTTTTTTCTGTACAATCTCGTTCGTTTAAGGGACCATTCCAATAGGACGGGTCGAGAAGAAGCTGTTTTTCGTTTTTTTTCCAGTAGTTGAAATACTCCAATCAGCCTGATCTTTTTATGGCTCATGGAAACCTTCTGCGAGAACACCACATCGGACTGAATTTTTAAACATTTATTTATATTTTTTTACATAGCTTTTTTACCATTGAAAATATCTTGTAAAAAACGGGCCCTAACGGTGGGCACGATTGCAGCCGTAATTATTGTCTGAATTGAAATTCTAAAAGAGATTATTAATCTGCATGAGTGTCGCTATCTTGCTGTGGAGAATTCTTTTTTTAAATTGAGAAAATACGGTAGTTGTAACTAAAAGTTCCGCATTCAGCAAATTTTTCCCAGTTTTTTGGTCAATATAAAATGGAGAAATGAAAATATATAAAAAAATCCTCCACAACAAGATAGCGACATTCATGGCGATTACTAATCTTTTTTAGAATTTCGATTCAGACATTGATTACGGCTGGAATCGTGTGGACGGTTTTTTTGTAAAACAAAATGTTCACTGATAAAAAAGTATAGAAAAAAATGATAATATAGGTTTAAAAATTCATTCCTTGCTCCGAAAGAGTGTTTCGAAGAGCCATAAAAAAATCAGGCTGATCAGCGTATTTCAACCATTGAAAATAAATCAGAAAAAAATTCAATCCGTCAGACTGGAATAATCCCTTAAAGTATTGATTCGAAACAAAGTACATCACTGTATTATTATAATAGGTCTACAGCTTATTTTTATAAATAACAACTCAATTATTTTCTTCAAGTCCCTCGTTTAAGAATCTTGCACGAAATATTTAGTATTGAACAATTGTTTATGTACGTAACATTGCACCTTATGAACACATACACACTTTATGGCAAATTTACCCGCAATTTTTTTTTCTTATACAGCCGGTGCCGTACGTTTTTGATGACGTGGGGTGTATCAGAAAAAATGAATACTTTCCGGCCATCTTCGAGAGGATGCGTAAAATACTTTTTGTGTTTTCCATTGCACCCGACATGCCTAACAGGGACGACATTTTTCCGTTCGTGGCTGCGCCATCGGCAATAAGGCCGTGAATCTTGTGCCCGCTTCTTTCCAGGTAAACAATAGCTTTGACCACTAGCTTCGCAAGCTCCTCTCCCTTCACTGGATTCTTCGATGCGAAAACAGCCTTCACTGGATTCTTCGATGCGAAAACAGCGATTGGCTGGGTGTAAGAGGCGGCAACCGACTGAAACATAAGAACAAGACCGTGCGTTGCTTGCTCCTCGATGTCTGTCGAGTGCGGTCCGTCTTCGCCAAAATCTGTCAGCCCGACGTAACTCAATTCCTTGAGCACACTGCTTTCGCAAATTTATCTCGTCCAATAAAAGCACGCCATGTCTCTGCTGTTCAGTTTTTGTGTCGAATAGCTTCTTCAACAATTGTCCAAACTGCTCGTCAAAGCCGCATTTGAAATTGATGAGCGAGAAGTAGCTGCGGATGGTCCTTGTACAGGGCAGTGGCAAAACGTTGTTCTTTCGAACAAACTCATAATAATTTGGAAAACGTATGTGCATCAAAATGCACAACATTATCCAGTCTTCTGAGTAACGACGACTTTTCGTATCTCTTCTCGTGGCAGCAGAGATAATTTCTTTAAGCGCAGTTTGTTGTGATGCAGGAACTTGTAATTGCGCAAATTTCTCGTCCAACGCTTCAGCACGAACAGATGATATTGCCTTGGTTTTTGCTTTTAATGACTCCGCCAATAATTGGACGCGTCGTTTTAAATAATTATTATTGCGTTTTCCACGAGAGATTTTCTTTCGCAAAACAATAAGCTTCCTCCTGTCGATGTGATTTGACAAATGACATATACGATGTATACTTTTAGTCTTGTCTGACCTTGATTCTCTCCGGAGAGTACGTTGCCTCATTTTTTTGCAATTGTCGCATCGTTTTTGTTTCGAAAGCATTGTACAATCGTTGTCACGCCATCGTTGAACAGAATCTTGGAAACAACAATCAACGGGCAAATGATGGATGTTGACCAGACTGAGGCCTTGGCATACATTCAACTTTTTGAATGTCTCCAAAGTTTTTGGCAGCAGAGTTGTGTCTGTCAGAACTGGAGGCGGTTGACATCTGTCCGAATCAACAACGCGCCCATAAACACAGTAACGAAGTGTTTTGTCCGCCTCGACCTCGACACTCTTGTCCACGATTGTACTTGCTGTGCCATTTGTGTGTGTACGTACAATATTCGAAAAGACAACCGTTTGGCCTCTTGCTTCCGCATACTCGGTAACACCCCACGACGTTGGTATGGTGATAGGGTTCTTCTCACTTGTCGCTACGTTTCTTGTTGAATCGTTGATCGTGATCTTCGATATGAGGAAATTTTTGTCGCGCACTACAGACACGGAATCTGCTACTTCCTGGTTCTCAGAAGTTGATGCAGCACTAGCGACCTCTGTCACTCGGAGAACCTCGTGTTGAACAGATTCTTGCGGTGAATAAAACTCTTCAGACTGCATCGATTCTTGCTTTAAGAGAACACTGATGTCGACCATCTCGTGTGACAGCACATCCCGGTCCAGAATTGCACCTTGTGTCTTTGCACGCGATGTGTGTGCACATTCTGCATCAGGAGTACCCATCAGAGGTTCCTCAATGCTTCCACCTGTGGAAAAAATAAAACAATTATTCAGACTATCGTGCCATTGATAATATCTCTCAAAGATAGCCATTGTTCACTGAGTCACAACAGCGGAGGGTTGTCTGTCAAGTAAATTCAGTTGTTCGGCATTTTCAAACTCCATACATATACAAAAATGAAATAATGTTCGTTTAGTAGAATTTTTCTTCTTTGAGACGATTCAAGACAATGAAATTATTAAAATATCAAAGACGTAATATTACTTTCTTTTTTTCTTTCCGATTTTTCCCCAGATCAACTTGAAACGGGTTTGGGATTTAGTCATTGTCGGATTGACTGCGTTTTTTTTTCTCTTCTGTATGCAACATCGATTATGTATTGCGTATTTACATATAATATGCATAAAGAACGCACTATTTCATCGATATCTATATTTTTACTAGCTTACATTGGTCTTCCAGGAGATTCGAGCCATCGAGAACATCGTCCATTGGTTGAGCATCTGTCACAGTAGGCACCGATGTAGTCGGATTGTCAAAAATCGTTGGGACCGCAGATTTGAGAAGTCTCGGATGTATGTAGGGAACCTGAAATAAGTGTACAAAGCATTACAATAACATGTACAGATAGTTATAAGAATTAGCATGAGTGTAAGATAAGACAGCAAGGAAAAATGGAAATTTGAAAAAAAAATATTTCAAACATAGCATAAATCACATATAATTAATTCACGTACTATTTTACTTTCTGAACATAAATTTCACATAAATTAACGTACCTTGGCAATAATCCGACCTTCCGAATCATGTTTCACCCATTCCTTGAGAATAAATTTATCTTCAAAGTGTTTTTCACACACGCACTGCGACTGCTTCAAATTATTCCCAGGAATCGCCGCCTGCCATTTCTTAAATTGTTCAATGTTTTTCGGCGCTGTGAAAACCGAACGCTTTTCTTTCACAGATTTGTATCCTGTTTTGCACTTCGGCACGGCACACGGCCTGCTCATGTTGACGAAAAAGGTTATGAGCGTTTTGAGATAATAATAATGATAATGATCACGAACACTTTTTCAAATACTAATAAAAAACCTTAACCACAAAACAAAAATAAAAATAAAATCCACAAAACTCAGCGACACGATATAACAATGATTAATAACGACAAAACTTGAATGAGAAAAAATACGAGGGAACATGTACGATGTACGCTACGCCGACAATACCAAGG
>JAPYZT010002305.1:0-35897 GCA_030522965.1 Tryphoninae sp. A BG-2022a
ATATATTATGTACATACGTGTATGTATTTATCCCGCAGCACGTAAGAAAAAAATATATTCCTCGTTTTCTCAGTTTCGCCATTCACGGGCCTGTCCTTTTTTTCTTCTTACAGTCGGTCGTAAGTTCGACCCGTTGAACTTACACGTTTACCAATGCATTCTAAATAATTCTAAATAGTAACGTATAGTTTATATCCCGGTTTGGTTCTTTGTTCGCCGCTCTCTTTCAGAGGAGCGCGTACCTTCCAACAATTCGAATTATCGATTTCGCAATAACGATCGCTCGATTATTCATCGTTCGTTAAACAACTATACGGTGATAAAATCCCTAGGGTTTGTTGCTATTGAAAACAAAATGGGGAAAAAAACGATGCGAATGTAAACAAACAAAAAAAAAACAGGTTGTTAAAGAAATGTGAAATTGCGGTTTGGTTGAACGCGCCGTCCTTTCGTAGAATGAAGAAACGCGAGGGATTACGGGAGGGTGATCGTTAAAACGTCGATTGAGTGACACTCACGCTACTGCGAGCGTTACGTACCTACTCGCAAGACCCACGCGGCTTTGCGCACAATCTGACTCGTGCTAAACGTTACGGCGCACGCACTTATAAGTGGCACTTCTACGACCATATAGTCGCCGATATTCTGTTATACCGCGTCTAACGGTCGTATACAAATTCTAGCACGAGAATTCTCTCTCGAAACACCGAGAGAGAGAGAGAGAGAGAAAGATCGCTCCTTCTCTCGT
Source organism: Tryphoninae sp. A BG-2022a (assembly GCA_030522965.1). NCBI lineage: Eukaryota > Metazoa > Arthropoda > Insecta > Hymenoptera > Ichneumonidae > Tryphoninae sp. A BG-2022a. The sequence goes on from JAPYZT010002305.1 coordinate 749, forward strand.
CTAGACAATCCCGTCTAATCGCAAACGTGTACACCTCTCGCACAAACGGCATCCCGTTTCCCAACTCGCGACTGCAGTAACGACTATAAGAAAAATATGGCACAGGCCGGTTGAGCCGCAACGGAGCGAATCCGCGGATGCGGCGAATATTGCCGGGGCGAACACATTCCAGCGACGAGACGAGCGTTGAGCAACCCTCTTGGGATTAATCGTACGTGTATTGATAAAATATTGGAAAAATTATCCGAGAAAGAACGACGATCTAAGAGAAAATTTGAAATCAAGGTTTATTCTGATTTTAAACGATAAGGGTGGTTTTTCATCCCTTTACGATTTTCTCGTCTCCGTAAATCGCGAGATGTATAATTGTTTGAAATTAAAAAAGATTGCGTTTTGGATACTTCGAGAATGTAATAATCGTCGTTCGAACGCTCTCATTGTTTTTACGTTTTCATTTTATTATTAGAAGTCGTGCGAAATTTGAGGGAACGAGCGAGGTAAACGCTCTTGTAACTACCACCTCGTCTCGGGCATAAAGGCAAAGTGCAGAGGAGAATGAAACAACAACAACAACAACAACAACAACAGCAACAACAAAACAGAGATACAGAAGGAAAAAAAACATCTCGTCGCTGTGAAACTAGGACGAAAGTGCGGGAACCGCGACGCAAGAAATACTTACCCGGGACATAGACCCGGTCGTAACTTTTCTTGCGTTTACGCCTTTACAACGATGCTTTCTGTAACCATAACGCGTTTATAACGTAACACACTAGTTACCTCGAAACACGGGGTAAAATAAAATCCGAGCTAGGAGGCGCTGGTAGTCGCGGGTGTATAAAGTCGACTTAGCCGTAATAACGCGAAGTTGCGATTACGACAATCCGCGGAGATATCGATAGCCCGATAAAACGCTCGAAACGTTTCACAGCTCGGGTCTCGTTCGCTTTTCCCGATCGTATAAACACGTCGATTGATAAATTCTCTCGCGAATTTAAACGAAACCGGCGTTTCCTTCATTTTTGTTTATCTTTTATTCTTCGATAATTCTCGTTCCCGCGTAGGCAATTTTCAGTCTCTCAATACGACTGCGGTTTGCACTCGATCTTGAAACAGCTTTTATATAATTAGTATCGATACGATACAAGTTTATCTAAATTATCATCGATCTGTCGTTTACGGGAAAATTCGACGATTGGAAAATTATACGGGCGATCTATTTCCGGTTATTTAAAAGTTCGATAAACAGGTGCGAGGGCGGTTGGTTAGTTATTTTATCGAGAGTCACGTTACATTCTCAACGTCCGAACGTTTAATAAAATGTAATTTATGATATCGCGAATAAAATCGAGAATTATTTTTATTCGTTCGATGAACGAAATTTGTAAATGGCAACCGGGTAGAAACGAGAGTCGGGATGAAATTAAAAAAACTTATATATATTGCGTGTCGATAGATAAGTGAGAAATTTCGCGAGCTATTTCAAAGTCCATTAATCCCGCGTGTACGTTGCGTGGTCGATTAAACTTATTTCCAATAACGCGTCGTATATATCGATAATGTACACGACGAGAGAAAATTGTAAATTGGAGATTGGCAAGCGCGATTTGCCGCATCATCGACGAGTCCCGGGGGATTATAGGTTAATATTTTCCTTTTTCATCTCGTGCCGTTGCACTCGAGACTATAATTTCGAAACGTTTCGCTGTCGGGATAAGACGTTATTTCATTTAGTTTTTCATTTTTTTTTGTGCAACGTCGCGCGTTGCTTCTATCGCGGAACAACCGGTTGAGAATTTTTTCTCGCGTCTCGATGGTAGAGAACACGTGTGTAACAAGAAAAGTCGGCAAACGAACTTTTGGTCGGTCGGAGAAAATTGTGATTGCGTTTGGCGCATTGCTCGAACGTCGTTGATGCAATTTTCGACCCGTCGCGCGATTGAACCTCCCGCCTCTCCTGCATTACACCCGCCATATTGGACGGCTTTTCCGGGTCTCACCCAAACACGTCTCTTCTTATTTTTTCGTATTACAAGATATTTATAAAATTGCCGGTTGGCGCTGACACGACTCGTATAACGATCTACGCGTTTCCCAAGAAACATGAAAAAAAAAAAACAAGGGGAAGGAGAATAATAAAATCGGCGACAATTACGATTGATTTTTATTACCCCGTGGAGAAATAATAGACTGCTGTTTCACCATGCAACGTTTTTGTTCGTCGGTTGCACGAACTGAATATTTTCGAGCGTATGAAAATTGATTATCGCGATTACAATATTAATCGCAAAATCAACGAATTTAACGTTTTTCAACCCTCGATGGTGTAATTAAAAGTAATTGAATGACGGTTGTTCGATGAAGATGATAATTCGTAACGTCGTTCAATCTCGAAAAAGTTGCTCAACGAAACGATCTCGAAAAAAATCACGAAATTACTTTCACCCGTGGAGGGAGGGGAGTCGTAGCTATGACTGACCGCAACAGGTCGACGACATTTGGGTGACTCTCGCCTCGCTCGATCGCGACGCCGGCGAGGTTTGCCAGCAGGACTCTCGCGCGAGAAAGCGAGAGTCTGCGAATATCGGGTCAACGAGCGGAAGGAATCCACGCGCGTGTGTGCCTCGCGATCTGTGCGCCCACGATCAGCTGCAACGAGAGACAACCAGGAGAGAGAGAGAGAGAGAGAGATACAAAAATTTTATTGCATTCCGTTGTCGAGTTGTAACATGTGTGCGCACCGCGGCGTGGCTCTTGCGTATATCTCGCCCCGCGCTAAATCCGCCCGAGAGACAATGGTACGAACCAACCGTACGATATACGCGAGCAATATATACGCGACTATGAAAGTATTAAAGTCTGTTACATAGTACAGTCGATCGCATTAGAACCCCAGTTGTATCAGGGAGCTATCTGTCTCGGCAAACTCGATATATGAAAATATATACGAGTCGTTCCATGCCAATCGACCCATCGAATATTTATACACGCTTCGAAACTCTGTCCTATAAATTTTCAAAAACGATCTAAAGGTTAATAAAACGCTCAAACGTTTTTTTATATATATTTCGTACGGTAACAAAATATTTCGTGTATAAAATTGTTGAAAACGAAATTCCAAATTTACATTTCACAGAACTACGTTTTTTTTTCAATTCGAGAAAAATTGAGGTTTGTTTCGAGATTATTGCTAGAGGGAGAAAAATTGAGAATGGTTTTAGACGAGGTTGGAAAATGGATTGATTGGCTCGATCTGGAACGCCCCATATAAGTATCGTACATATACCCAACATATCTCCCGGTGCAACTCTCGCGTGGGTCTCTTTCCTGAGAGTTTTGCAACATCTGTGGCCTGCCCACCAGTAGGTACACAGTGAATTTTTGACCGATCGTACATATACGTCGTGCGAGGAGTGGGGGGAATATTGCGCGATAATGCACACGTTATTACCAGCTACCTAGCAATTCGCGAATCGCGATAATATTACGATATAATAATCCCACCCGCGAATCGCCTCGAGGATAAATTCGAAAATCCCGGAATATTCCAACATCGATAAATCGTTGTATTATTTATACATCGATGCATTTTGCGGATAACGAGAGAGGCTGGTGGGTGACGTATCGAGGGCGAATCGAAACGATCCCGGAAGCCTTTATCGCGGAATTGCTCGATTCGTTTTACGATTTATCCACTCTCGCCGATATCCGATACGAAAAAAAAACACGCCCGAGATACGCGCGAGAAACAATTTTCGTTCCGTACGTTTATCGATTTCGATAATCGTACGAACGAAAGCTCTCGTAGCTCGCAGCGTTAGGTATATATACGCGTTACGAATAGCAAGTCGCGAGAGAGCCACTGGGTGAAAGAGAGGAGTAGTGCATGGCAGCGTGTTGCACCGGGGGATTGAAATAGACGTTTCTAATTCGGTCGGTGCGAGTTGAACGACCGATTTTAGACAAATATATACTCCGGCCTAGGGGTCGGCAACGTTTTATTTCAATCTAAAATCACTAAGTAAGGAACGATCCGGTGATTCGACGATGTTTTACAACTTGTAAACGCATTTTCCCAGCTCTGGCAAGAAATAAATTTCTCGCGGTTCTAACGACTCGCTACTCGATGAAAATATTCCTTCTTAGCGATTACCTTTGATTAAATCAAAATTAATCTAAAAACATTTGTACACTTGGCGGGAAATTATTATTTTTCAAAATCATTTTTCAAAATTCCAGTTTTCCATTCCATTTTTCGTTTTCCAAATTCCATTTTTTACACGCGGGAAATTATTATTTTTCAAAATCATTTTTCAAAATTCCAGTTAAAATTGATAAATAATGAAACATAATTTATTTTTTTTCTTCAATTTATACGCACGTGTTCTTTACGGCGTTCTCTTGAAACGGGAATAGGTTTCGCGCGCCAGACACGTCGGGTGACCAGGGTGCAAAACTGACAAGTTATACGATTTTCTATGTTACACATGCCAAACGATAAATCGCGACGACGGATAACCAGAAAGCCGAGTGGTGGTTGGTTCGCGTGCCGCGACTTTCAGCGTTGTATAATTTGCGACGTTCGTTGGTCGTTATTCAGTTACGGCTAGTCACGAACCAAGCGAAAGCGTACGATATAGATAAGCAAATACGTGCCGATATTTTTCGTTATTTACGATTATAAAGAGACTAATGTTTATTCTCGCAACGGTTTACAAACCCTTTCCATCTCGTTCCAACGCGTGCCTAAGATTGTATTTCAACAATTCGGAATATCTCGCGATGTGACGACAAAAATTACATGCGTAACTTTCGGATAATCGACGATGGCACACTGGCACACATTTGCCAGATGTTGCAAATCTATACGTACGTATACTTTCGCAGACTTTCTTAAGTATTGCTGACGAGTCGAACTCTTCGTCAGCAATTTCTACGTTTTTCTTCGTGAATATCAATATATACAAGTATATATCTATACTTAAACGTGTTTAAAACAGTGACCCACGACGTCGTCGACGAAAATCACCGAGAATCAGTTTGATAATAAAGCTCGCACGTGATATAATTTAAATAAAACTCGCACGTTAAATTCATTGCCGAAAGAAACGTAAGTTTATTATGTTTCCATTTTTTTTTGTTCGTTGTTTTGAAGACCTCGATTTCGACCAATCGCGATTGACGTGAACGAAAAATTTTGCGAGAGGCGCAGGATTGGCAGTTTTTTTTTTTGTAGATTTTTAGTACATGTATTTTCTCCGATCGATCTAGTTCCACGATGACTGTCTCTTTTTTTTGGATGTTATCGAATCGCGAGATCTTTGAGAAATTTTGCGAGTCGATTCGACATGGAAAGAGCGAGCAGCGACAGCAGGTTAGTCGACTAACGGCGTGGCGAGCGTTCGATTTATCTCGCGAATGTCTTCAACCACCGTTCTGTCCGTCATTTGGCTTCGCGAAATAATTTACGGGGCGCGTTTCTTCTCATCTCGATCGTCACGTCATCGCGCACGTGGGCGCTCCATCGTACAACTTTTACCGCGCGGAAATTCTCGTTTTGCAAACGCGCGACTGTTAATATAATCGCGAGATTGTAATTTATGAGGAAAGCGAGTAGCGCGAAGATAGTGCGAAAACCGCAGGTCGTAAACATCAGCCGAAAATCGGTTGACCGCTTCTCAACTTCTATTGTAAATCATCTCGTTACCTGCTTTCTCGTTGCGAACAAAGTTCTCCCTTCTCTTCCGGAGACTCGGATAACAAGAAAATCTGCATTATCGCTAATGATCTTTTGATTAATTACAAATTTGATTGTGAATTGAGAAATTAAGAAAAATAAACAAAAGTTTCAAGGATAATTGGTTCACTGTGAAAATATTTTTTTCGCAAAGGGTTAGACAAGAAGGGATGAAAATCGGGGCGGTAAATCCAACCCTCTATATTTTACGATCTCGAAGGGTGCGCTAGGGGTTGGCGCTGTTGGTAACAGGTGTTCGTTATTAGTTCGGTACGTCCCCGAACTTCCACGAAAAATCCGTCGAAAAGGACGTGGGTGCACACACCCACACTCACATCTCCGTCTCTCTCTCGGCCTTCGCGTCTCGTTTACTCACGAGTGGTGCGGAAACGCCCTCGCAATATATTTTCCACGCTTGGCCAAGCATAATGAAGGATGCCGACCCGTCCGAGTATTTCAACCAAAAACCGATGCAACTCGTTCGAGAAAACGGGTCTTGTCTCGTCCAAGGGAACGAGGAAGACCTCGTATAAAGAGAGAACGAAGGAGAGAGAGAGAGAGAGAGAGAGAGAGAGAGAGAGAGAAAATTCGACAAATTCCAACGGTACGAAGTTGGATAAGAAGATAAACGACGAAGGAACAAGAAACAAAACAACAACGAGCGAGAAAGAAAGACCCTGGACCAGTTTACAAAACTTGACTCCGGACCAAAAAAAGATCGTATCGAGAGTGAAAGACGAGAAAAAAAAAAATGAAGAGTCGGACGAAGAAGAAACGGAAGAAGATGGAAAGATCGGGAGAAATAAAAAAGAAGAGACGTGGGGTTTGAGGAAGAGAGTCCACCGAAAAACCCGTCGGGCTTGATTCCACCTTGGGTTACCTCAGCCGGTTTTCGTCTACTCTCGCTGTCGCTTACGTTGGGATAGGCCCACCACTTTACCGCTAGTCCCAGACGCGACTTAGTCTCGCCCCTGCCCCCTTTCTCCTCCCTCCTCCCTCGCATCTACCCCCACTCCTCCCACCCTAACATCGTTTTACGTTTATAAGCGACTAGTCTCGACTATGTATAGTTATATCTCGTACACGCTTGCATAGCTCCGTTTATGGGTGTTCACCTTCACGTCCACCTGCGACACGTGACATGTTCTCTATAGACACGACACCTGTGCTCCCCTCTTCTCTCTCTCTCTCTCTCTCTCTTTCTTCGAGTTTCCGTCACACGCTATCGCGTAGATGGATTTACCTTCTTCTTTTATTTTTCTTTCCTACACGGAGATACGATTTATCGTCGAGAATTTCAATGTCTCGGATGATTTATTGAAATTTTTACTAACAAAAATGACATTGCTGGAGAGAGAGAGAGAGAGAGAGAGGGAGAGGGAAAAGGGAAATTTCTATCGTACGGCATGTTCGACGTATATGCAAGTTACGAGAGAAAATGAGAGAGACCCGACGTTGACTCTCGATATATATTCCGCGTACGGGTGTTATTCTGTTCTCCGTGACGTTCGCTCAGAGACGTATCAAACCTCCGGGAAAAGTTGGGACGTTGAATTCGGATTGAATTAACGATGATTAATTTTTCATTTCGTTTTAAATAAAATTTGAAGAAATTTCAAGATTTTCATAATTCTTGGAATTTTAGTGCGAGTTATAATATCAGGGATATTTTCATTCCTCGAAATTCAATGATAAACGAGAATAAAACATATTTTACGTGAGAAATTAAATCGGTATTTTCATCCTTGAGAGCGAATTCGTTCGAGGATTGAGCATCCTCGTGTTCATTATTTCTCGACGATATGGTCGAAACGACATTGTAAGACGACCCTGTTAGATTGAAACGAAGTCCTCGAAGAGTCCGTGGCGTGTCCCATCCACGAGATCGCAAATTTAACTCTCGCGGTCTCGCGAAGCTGCCGGTGTCAGCTCGAAACTCGCCACAAGCTTGACAAATAATCGTCGTCCTAGACACATGTACAATCCTACGCAAGACTGGCCGTCAAATAGTTGCCAGAGACCCTGCGAAGTTAACGTTTTTACCTTAATATTACGACAAAACAGTCTAGAAGATTGAAATTTTTGCAAGGGCGAGCGTAGCGAGAAATCGTCGTTTCGTTATGCGCGAAACAAAGACGTAGGTCGTACACGTCGTGTACAAACACCCAATGCGCAAGTCGTCCGTAAGAACGTCGAGCTTCCCGCGGAGACCGGAATCCTTGATCCTAATGACGGGTCAACCGTGCCAATTGGCGGACGCAACGACACCCAACTCTCAACGTCGACCGTCTACGTCTCTCCGGTCGATTTTTTTGATACGATCTTATAGCTCATTCGCTATCTCACGCGCTTCGTACTTCTCCATTCCTCCAAGACCGACCAATCTTCGAAATTGTACGTGGACGACCCAAAAAATCTTTCCAAATTTCGATCGAGACTCGAATCCAACTCGATCATATCGATGTTTATCGATTGAAAAATTTGATTGAAAAAAAAATCGAAATTTTTCCGAACTTCGTTTAAACGCATATCGAGGAAGATGCGAGAGGAATAAAATCGTAAAGTAAGAAAGAAAAAGAAGAAATAAGTACGATGCAGGAGAGGAACGGGGCCCGTGGTGCACGCGACACGTTCATCGAGCAACAGAGCCGCGGAGCGGCGGTGGACACGAAGCGGCGCAAGCGCGCGAAACTCGCGATATACCGAGACGCGGCAAACTCACTCGCGCACCGCACCGCACGCCATACACAACCACTAACCACGCTCTTTCTCCGCGCAAGCAAGACCACGCGGTCTCGTAAAATACTCGCGCGCCGTCCAAAACAATTCGCCGTTACGATAAATCATCTCGATCCGCGTACGAGTTGAATTTTCGTCTAATTCGCGTATTGGATAAAGCGAAATAAGAAGAAGCAAAGAAAACACGCGTCGGAGATCGAATCGGTTGTATCGCGGTGTACAAAGAGCGAGCGAGGATTGAAGAAAAACCGGAGAGAAACGAGAAAGAAAATAAACGACGGATCAACGTCAAGATTAAAAGAAAACATTGATCGAAAATGCCACGAGTGCGCGAATCAAAAGTGTCATAATTTCGTATCAACGAAGAATACGAAAGCGATATAAAGAGAGAAATAAAACGAAGAAACGTGGCGAATTAAAAAGTAAGAAGAAAAACAGACAAATTTAAAGACAGTCAACGTCTGATGTAACGCTGGATCTCGAGGTGATAACGTTTTGGGCGCGTGTAGCCCGCGAGGACATTCGTCTAGCGGTCGTTGCAGGAAGTGTGACGTGACGATTTATATTATCCTGTCTGAGCGGAAACGAAGAAACAACAACGATCCTCCGTTTCTTCGCAAATAAATTCGTGCGTCGCGTCGCTGTAAAATAAAGAAACAAAACGAGATCTACGTTCGAGTGAGAGAGCGTTCTAAATTCGTTTGTTATGCCTGTTATCGGGCGTTTAAGCGCGAGAACGCAGTGCGACTGAGATAGTAAATGAATTAGTGGACGCGATTACAAAAAAAAAAAATAAACATAAAAAGAATCTCAATCGCGACGGATAAATTAATTACAAGCTTGATTAGTATATATATATAATAATATCGAGCGCGTAATAAACGCGTAGACTCGTCTACGCGACGTTCATAACACGGCGTATCCGTCACAAAGCGTCGATTACGCGTGACGCCCTATTCCTGTGTCAATCGAACGCAAACGCAGAGAAGAGAGAGAGAGACACACATAGAAAAGAGAGAGAGAGAGAGAGAGAGGGGAGGGGGGAGAGAGATAAAAAATAAATAAATAAAAATTCGCCATCATCGGGTGTATCGTGGCATGATAGACAGACGGGTAGAAAATTGGTGTGTACAAGCGATGACCGTGCAGGAGTTCAAGCCGCGCGGTAGCGCCGAGGAACAGCCAGCGGGTGACATCCTGTCGCTATCGGCGGATCCTCTCGACAACGAGAAGGAATCATCCTCGACGGCCTATCATCGATCATCGCCGACGGTTTATCCACCCCAGGACAGCGAGAATCTTCTCGGTCGTGTTTTAGCTGGTAAGCGTAAACCAAACAGAAAAAAGAAAAACAAAACAAACAAACTACGACAAACACAATAAAAGAAGTATCTCGTCCGTATCGATGAGAAAAAAAAGAACGTGATTCGATTCGATTAAAGAAGAGAATCGTAGGAATCGTACGTGCTAAGTTCGATGGGAAATTACGAGGCGCCACGTACGAATAAGATCTCGTGAATCGTCGCTGCCGAACGATTGGCGAGTAAGCCAAGTGGCTCGTGGTGGCATTCGTATTACACAGTACTATCGGTAGTGCTACACAGTCGTGTTATACGCGTTGTTACTGTACGTTTGGGAGCCGTGCGTTACAGTCTCGCGAGTCGGGCGCGCCGTATACGCGGAGGCGGCAGTTTCACTTTCCAGCGGCGGAATGTAGGTCGTGGGGCCCGGGAGGAGGCTAGTTCGTTGCCCCTCGACGGCCTTCCACTCGGCGCTGGCAATTTTTACCCCCACCCTTTCCCCGCATCACCCATCGTTGTCGACGTCGTTGTCGCTCTCCTCCTCCTCTCTCTCTCTGTCTCTCTCCTTACCCTTCCCACTCGCCGCTCTCCGTGCTATAGCGCGTTCCTTTTCGCTCGCGGTGTGTCGCTTCTAGCCTAGATAGCGGTAGTACGAGCGTGATAGAACCTTCTCTCCCCCCCCCTGGACTCGGCGTTTGCGCACATACGTAAATTCTCACACACGTCCATGACTCACGTATACACCACGATCCGCTCGACGTTCATTCTATCTCTTTCATACATGGGGGAATACCTTTGCATCTCCCTCATGTACAAGAGCCCCTTTTGCAAGTGTCGATGCTACACCCCCCCCCGCCCCCTCCCCTCTCGAGAGAATTTTACAGCAAGAGAGTATTACAATTTTCCTTCTCCCTCTGGCTTATCCAGATCTTTCGATTCCTGTGGCTGTTCACTCTCTCTCTCTCTCTCTCTCTCTCTTGCTCTTTGTCCCATTGGCCCGAGTTATCGTGCAGCATTCACACATACGGAAAATACATATATATATATATACATGCGAGTAACAAGCAAGAGAGTCGGAGAGCTCGGTGAGCGCTCGGGTGCACACAGTCACAGCAGGAAAGTGGGTCGACGGGGCCTTGGCGCGAGGCTAGTTCGTTCACCCTGCTCGACCCGTAACTGGGGCAAGATGAAATTAACCGAGAGCCCCCCTCTTGCTCTCCCCCTCGTCACCCTCCCTCTTACCGAGCTCTCGCTCTATACCAATGTGCGCGTACACACGTACACCCCGATACGTACGCGTATATAGAGAATAGAAACGCCACACAGACACACGATCAACGGCTGAACTCTCCGCGAGCTCGAGTCTATATAACTCGCGTGGCCAATCGCCGACGGCCCGGTTCAACAAACTCGAACTGGGACTTTCGCCTCCCGTTCCCCACCACTGCGAGACCAATGCTCGACTCGCTCGCACTCGCCTAGAAAGCTTTACCGAACACATATATATATGTGTCTCTTATACAAAAGCCGACTTTACCATCCAACTTCGTATCACTGATACGGCCGTATACTTGCGAATAATCCCCCCCCCCTCCCCCTCCCCACGTTCTCTCGGCGAAGGTCACTGTATACTTACGTCGAGCTACCAGTATATCGTATCAGTGTGCGCTTTCTGACACATACGATTTTTTATGTGTACGTGTGTGTAACGTTTTTGTATGGAAGAGATAGATAGTTGTCCCTGTAGATGAGACACGCGACTATGCGCGACTTCGTGTTGGTGTCGTTTTGCTTTTTGCTACTCGATGTAACTGCTCCATCAGGCACACGCTCGTTGTCCATTACGCACACGCGCTTTTTCGCATACACACGCTCTCACTCTCTTTCTTACGCACCAATTCGCAAGACCTGGGTGAAAAAACAATTTTGTCGAAAAATTTTCTTGGATAATTTGCCGAAGAGATTCGCGAACCAAAGAATTCTGGATTCTTTCGGACGAGTTATTATTATCGTACTTTTTTTTTTCGTGAGTTTTACGAGTATCGTTATTTTTTGGCGAACCCGTTTGTACGGTGGCGGTGTGGCTCGTTTATGTAATTAACGGTGGGTAGGGATTATGAGAAAACGTGATGGGGAATCGAGGAGAGAGTTTCGAACGGAGAGAGAGATGCTTTAACAGCTCCCCTCCCCTTCTCTTATCCCATGGGGAACCCGCGGAGAAAGTACATCCGCGCCACTGAACCATTCTCTCTCTCTCTCTCTCTCTCTCTCTGTCTTTCTTTCCCCATCTCTCTTTCTCTGTATCACTCTCCCTTTTTCTTTCTTTCCCTTCCTTCTTTTCCGAACTCGCTCTCTCGCACGATTGTCGAGCTACACTGGCTACGTTACGACTCGGGCACGAGCCACCAACTCGCTCGTAGGAATGCTTTCACCACCTTCGTACTGGCTCGCAGCGAGAGAAGCGTTCGAAAGGCATATCTATCTTATGCACCGCGATAAACGTCAGCACGACTCACCGACGCTCTTCTCCCTCTCTCTCTCTCTAACTCTCTCGGTGCACTGACCTGCCCCACTGTTCCCGTATCATCCCCGAGAATCGTATTGATCATCGGATTGATTTTCTAACTAGACGAATGATTTTGGAATTTAAGGGTTGATCACTACCCTTGTCGATTTCCAAATATTCCCTGAGGAATTTACTTTTCCGTTATTCCCATTGAGATTTTCTACGGTTACAAAGGGGTTGTAAAAAAACGGGATTAGACAGAGGATGTCGAGAACACGTCTCGACCTTCCAGAGAAGGAAAACAAAACTTTCGTTTCCAACCCTTTTATGACCTATAATTGGAGTCAGCTTTTCTACGTGCGTTCTTATTACACCCTTAACCCGATCTTCTACCCCAATCCAATCTCGATGTTCTTCAAACAGCCTGTATCCTTTTTTTCTCCAGGACGATTTAATTTACGATGATTTATCGCCGAACTGACCGTCCACCATGTTTTTTTAGCGACCGGTTAGAAAAAAGTAGCCACCAGGAAATTCCTCGTAGCCCCGTTTCTCGATTCAATGTCTCTAGGCTCGGATTTATCTTATGTATTAATACTAGTTGGTGAATAAAAAACGAAGAAGAAATGTGCGTTACGTCAGTCGAAAAAAATTGTAGTCGGTGATACATATTGGTACACGACGAAAGAGCTGCTGCTGTTACTCTCGTCATGTCGAAACCTTCTTTCCCCCTTTTCTACATATCTTCTCCCCCCCTTCCCCCCTCTCTCTTTCCCCACTTCGCTCAGGACTTCTCCTCGGGTATTTTCTAATTGCGTGGCGCTGACGCTTACGTCGTCGACCACGACGACGACTGGCTAACCTGAAAACCGAGGCGCGGGCAATGGCCTGGCCTCCTCCCGGTCTCCGATGACCTCGATCGAAACTATATATCTCTCTCCGCAGCTTTCGTCTAGTTTGAACACACTCGCATTTTTTCTCGTCTCTCGTTCCTCCTACAACCCCTCCTCCCCTTTTTTCCGATCTCTTTCTCTCATTTTCGATTCCCTTCATAAATAAGCGCAGCTCCTCTGACGCTGTCGCCTCTAACTGCAACTTGCATTTTCGCTCTTACACGGATATTTCCTCTTTTCCTCGACCCCGTTCCTTTTTTTCGGAGATTCGTTTCGCTTCGAGACGTTCCCTCGTTCCATAAAACATCTGAAAATGAATTGTCTGCCATCTTGTTTTTTTTCTCTAGCTATTGATATAGAATTTTGATATAAAAAGACCGTAGAACTTTTTCGCACGATCGCTTTTTATTTTCGTACTCTTTCCTTCTACAATCTCCCGCGTACGATCACTATACCATGCGTATATATAGCACGTCAAGGTGAACAACCTCGAACGATGTCGGGCGCTCTTATCGTCCGAGGTTGGTACCCTTATCAAGCGCACGAGAGAGTTGTTAAGCTCGCGTTACGATCGTTTCGTATTAGCGTCGAATTCGCGAGGAAATAATATCGAAGAAGAAAAAAAAAAGAAGAAATGTCTTGCCCGGTTTATATCGCGACGCAGATGCAAAGTACGATAGGAATAAAAAAAATCAAATGGCTCGAGCCACGAGTTACTTTTTTCTTTCGTTTAATCACGGATTATGTGATAACGACTCTCTCTCTCTCTCTCGCTCTCGGATTGTCCGCGTTGCTTTCTTTCCACCGTACATCGTTCGTCATAGTCGTGAGTGTGAAATTTATCTCTTTGCTTCTTCTATTCCTTTTCGAACGAAGCCACGATCGCGTCACTTTCTTCGATCAAACAACCGAACGTTGAGTCACGGTTCACCGAGAAGAAAGTGAGAGTGGTCTCGGTCTCGCGAGCTTCTCTCGCGCTGTATGGTGCGCGCGATGGAGGAGGCACACGCCTCTCGTGTTGAAAGCGGTTTGTCGGGATGCCGGTGAAAGGGAAAGAAACGAAGAGTGAGTGAGAGAGAGAGAGAGAGAGAGAGAACAAGCGAGGAATGATCTTGCGTCGTACGATACCTTTCGCCCAACCCAACATTACGAGGAGCCACGTACTGCCCGATAACTCTCGAGATCCTCGCCGATCATCATCGCCACACGTGCGTTCCTCCCTTAGCCTCACCCCCTTCGTCATCTCGCGACGATTTCTTTATCTCACGATCGCGACTTTCGCTCTTCAACTCGACCGCGCGTGTGAAAAAATAAAGGTTCATCGAACGTATCGTCCTTTCGAAAGACAACAAAAAAGTGGCGATAAATTTTGTCACTTTTAACCAAATTTGACCTTTTCTCAAGTAAAAGCAGACGAATTCATCTCACCGTTGTCACGTTGCGTGAAAATGTTGATTACAAAGAAAAATATAAATTCGATTCTTTGTGAATTCCATTAAAAGAATCGTAGTCACTTTTCCAATGACACGAAGATCGAAATTAAATGTCTCCTGTTAAATAGCGATTTGTGTCTGTGTAGGTACTTGATATCGCGCGGTGCAAAGAATTTTTGGCTTCGCGAGTATCGAAGTGTCCCTTTTCTTTCCTCGAGGAGAGAGTGCATATCGAGGTTACGGGCCAAACTGGAACACGGAGGTAACGACCGAGTTGCATATCAAGACAGAGAAAGAGAAAGAGAGAGAGAGAGAGAGAGAGAGAGGTGAGAAGAGGGAGAAAAAAGAGGGACAAGTATCCGATAAAGGGTCGGCGACCATACACAGTTGCTTCGATGAATACTATTTCACGCGAATTCGAACAAACCCGACGATCATTCGTACATAGCCTCATTATCATTCTCCTACCCTCAGCTTCAGCCACCCCCCATTGCCCCACTCGCAATCAGTACAGCGAGTAGAATTATGTAGAAACGACATCTTGGGCAAAGGACGTGCGGGAATCCGCTCGGAGTCGGGTCAACGACCTTTGACCCAGCGAGAATGGACGAGAAGAGCGCTCGGTATCGTTGAACCCTCCCACTCTACGACCTCTGGGCACTAAGTATACGCGCCATTTCCACCAACCTGTCGCCCCCTGCGAACTAGATATTATATCTGTTTCAGCCTTTACTCCCTCCTTCTCTCTCTCTCTCCCTCTTTCTCTCTCTCTCTCTCTCTCTCTCTCTCTCTCTCTCTCTCTCTCTCTCTCTCTCTCTCTCTCTCTCTCTCTCTCTCTCTCTCTCTCTCTCTCTCCATACACACTCGGTTGAATTGTTGTTTCCAACCTTCCAAGCTGTCACGACCACCACCGATACGATATTTTATCGTTTCACCCCTAAATGCCTTTCTCATACATAACCACTAAAGTCCAGATCTCTCTTTGCCTCTCCATTCTCCAGCTGTTCCAGCACTAATAATATCCACGTAATATCACGAAATCCAAGAGACTAATCATTTTCCAATGCTCTTGTGCGATTCTCGGTCGAGTAATTCCTTTATCGAACTATTATTATATCCTACAAAAATTCAAATAACTCGCATAATTACCCGTTTCTTTTTCAAAGCTCTACACGTTATTAAAATTGTCTCGGATAAATTCAAGTCGAAGAGGGATGGATAAAGATTTATCGATATTGAAAATGATTATCTTTTTTCGGATAAAATATTATTGAGAAATATGCTATTTCGAGGGTGCAGGAGGATCGTCGCGAATGTACGAGGGTAATTTAAGTGCGGGGGGAGGAGAGTTACTATACAGAATTACGAGATAGGGTAAGGGGAGGTTGGATGGACCACGAAATAGCTGAGCATTGCGACCCCTTTGCATCGCTCGGCCGCGGGAGAGGAGAACTGGCCTAGTTAGCAGCGAATGGCACCCTCACCGGTCAACGAACTCGCGACCTCGGCGCGCGCATCGGCCCAGCTCGAGCGACCTCATCCCCCCCGCCTCCCCTACTTCGCCACCCTCTCAACGTCAAATCGTTTCGTTCTTACTCTCTCTCTCTCTCTCTCTCTCTCTCGCTCTCTCTTTCTCCCTGGCTGTTTCCGTTCTCTCATTCCCTGGTGTACGTCTCGCATCCCTCGTGGTTACTTGACACTTGCATTCTCCGCGGCTTGATTAGAAACAGTCTCTAAGGCTCCTAGCATGCTGTCCGTCAGACACCCTGCTACTCACATCCTAGGCACATTTATTTCATCACCGAAACTTTCGTCCATGAATTTCTCACGTTGCACACGCAAACGCAGGGAACGAGCGAAATCGCGTGACGCCAAACAGTCACTTACAAGATCGATCGGGACGAATTATCTAGACACGCCAGGATACACAGCTTAATGAATTTGTTTTCTGAATTTGACAGTTTCTTTCTGTTGGATATGACTTTATTCCAATATTTATTTAACCTTACAATTTGATTTTTATTTTGAACTAACATCATCATTGTCCAGAAATTTTTCATCCTAGTCACTCCAAGTTTCGTTCCAAGTGAGAGAAGTAACGCGTTCGAAAAATTTACGGTTTTTCGGAAATTTTGAAAAAATAGGTTTTGACATAAAAATTACAAGCTGTATTCAGACAATATTTCGTTATATATTGTGGACCTCTCCACGTGTTTTCTTTTCTTTCTTTTTTTTTGTAAAAAAAGGAAACACTCTCTCCATCGCGGTCTCTGTAAATTCACAATTTCGTGAGCATGGCCATTAACGTCACCGTTTTTTTTTCTCAACGAACGAACGAGTTCCACTGACTTTAAAATTGCTGGGACGATTTTTTCTTCTACGACAAAGAAAGGACTCGACACGACCGAGCAAAAACAGTGAAACGTTTTACCGTTTTTTTTTTCTCGGACTCGTCCTCTTAGCAGTCCTAAAGCCAGCTTAACCCTTGTATCAGCCCTTTGGTTATATTTATATTGCATTCGGCGAGAAAAAAGTGTACCAGCGTGCGTAGCGCGTAAAGAAAGAAAGAAAGAAAGAAGGAAAAGGACGAGAGAAAAAAAACTGTACTCGACTCGTCTTAATCCTTTGGGCGTTTACGTCTTTACGATAGGGTTAAGGGTGCGTTGGAAAAAGCGCGCGCGACCCAAGTCGTCGTAGGAACGGTGAAAAAAAAATTGACTCTCGAGGGCTATTTTTTAAATCCGTTAAGGGATTCATGGGGTTAACTTCTCGACTTCGTGCGCTCGTACCCTTTTTCTTTATTGGACTCCGCGCGACAGACCTGGGACCGACTGCACCCTTTTTTACCTTTTTAAATATACAGTTAGGTTACCGCCTCGTACTTCGGTGCACAACGCGCGATCCCCGAGGTCGAAAAAATCAAACGTTCAAGCCTTTTACCAATACCCGAAAAATATCCGAGGCTACAAAAATAAATGAGACTTTTATTTTTTACCGTTAAGCGAGATTGCTGAAAAACATGGAGAGCCTAACAGACCGAGCCGTAAATAATCGAACTTTGTATCCGTCGAGAAAAATATGTTTTACCAAAAATCCAGTGTTCAAAAATACCGAGGGATGTAACTCTTTCAATTTTTTGTTCTCACCCTCTCCCGCTCTTCTCGTTCGTAGGGAAATAAAGCATCCTCGATTTTGCTTCTACCCGCGACACGTTTCTCTTACTCTCCAACCAAATGGAAAAATCCATCGTCGAACGATGGAAGTTTCGAAAAATCTTGAATTACCTATAGGAAAGAAAAACAAATGTTGCATGATTTTCCCACGTGTAACTAATTAATAATTAATCGACGAGGTAGATTCAGATTGCAATTAATCCATACGAGATTAAGTAGGTTGTCAGGCTATTGGAGAATAACGATCGTTTCATCCCTCTCGTTGCTCCGCTTCCCGTCAAAGCTCCCGATTCGTGCGGGAACACCTCGATGAAACGCGAGGGACGAGGGGCGAGTTACGAGGTCACCTGTATCTGGAGCGACCTCGTATTTTAAGGTGGTGGGGAGGAGGAGAAAAGCGTTGCTGCTGCTGCTGCTGTACGTTGGTTGTGTGTCAGGATTTTGCTTGCGTCATAGCTTAAAATGGACGGGGAGGGTTATGCACCTAGCCACGATCTCCTGAGAGAATCGCGCGAGCTTTATAGCCGTGCTTATAGATATGACACCTGATTCAACCCTTTTCTCTCTCTCTTCCTTCTCGAGATTGCGCTCGTAAATTATACATATTGTCTATATATATATATATATAAAGCTCTTTTCTTCAACAACGTTCCACGTTGTCGTGTTCGACGTATATCCTCGCTGAGACGAGATATTTAATAATTCGTTCCTGACCGCGCCGTTAATTCCGCGACTCCGCAAAAATGGTTTAATCTCGGGAGTAAACCAGCTTCTCTCCTATCTCTCCCTTTTTCTCAGTCGTTTACAAGCTTATATAGAAATACGAGATTATGACGAAAAGTTAAGTTTCTTCGTGGAAGAAAATATCATTCCTTCTCGCACCGGCGCAAAACTCGCCATAAACAAATTGGATTTCACGGTAGATGTTTCTTGTTTCTTTTCTTTTTATATAAAAAAAAAAAAGAAAAAATATTTTTTAAGAAGATTATCGCAGTTATTTATGTCTGTCGTGTAAAACGTTTGCGAAATAAAAACAAAAATAAAACGTTCGTGCACAAAGAGGTTTGCGCATCCCGGTGCTTTAAATCCGATTACGAGAGAGGCGTCGCGTCGTTGGCATTCTAGCGCGAAATTGGATGCACTTTCACATCCCCCCCCCCCTCCTCCTCCTCCTCTCTTTCGTCCCTTTCTTACGAGCAATCGTCGATCTACCCGCGAGATATTCCCCGGTATTATTTTACTTTCTATAGAGTAACAGATATTAGATGTACGTATAATTCTCATCGTTCGTAGAAATACGTGTAAATAGCTGTGCGCATTCGCGATTCAATTACACGATCGCGTGTGTGGAAATCTATTTCTGTTTTTTTTCTCTCTCTTCCAACCACGTGTCTACGTTTCTCGTACGTATATAACGGAGCGAAACATTCGGTACGAACCGTAACGTGCATTCACATCCGTTCAACCTGTATATATTCATCGCATTCCATTTACCAACTGCATTGCGTACACAGCGCGTTTACTCGATGATAGCGAAAGAAAATGAATAACAAAATGGATTCACCGAGAGTGAAAATCGTGAGCTTACGTTCGATCGAATCGAGTACGACTGCCGGCCATTTGTAGCCTCGAAGTTCTTTCATTTACATATATATATATATATATATATATATATATATATATATATATATATAATATATAATATATAATATGTATTATATTATATTATACTATATTATTATTATATTATTATAATAATATATTATATTATAGTATATTATATTATAATATATCATATTATGTTATAATATGTTGTAGTTATATTGTAATAGTATAATATAATATAATATATTATAATATTACAATAAATATAATTATATTATTATAATATATATTATAGTATATATATATATATATATATATATGTATATATATATATAGATGTATGTGCGGATTATAAAAAATGATTATCCTCGTTCGATGTCGATGAACCAGCAGCGAGCAACGATGGCCGCGCGCCTCTGATTCCGGCTTCGAAGGACGCGTTCGCCGATCCGCGACGATCCATACGCCACTCTCGCGACTCTTTGTGTATGTATATATGGTGTTTGTGTTCATGTATATTTCTCAAGCACAACGGGCAAGATCGAACGTCTCTGCCATTTGTGTGTATATAGGGAGAGAAGTTACTTTACATGCAACAAGCGGAGGCTGCGTGACATATGAGTGGTTACCGTTCGGTATCCGCTTTTGCCATTCGACCGTAGCAATGTTTCACACATCGTACATATCGACTGGCAACATCCGTTCGATATTTTCCCCATTCACCTGTCCGCACTCCGATAGAAATAATTGTTCATCATCGATTCTTTAATTGGGACGAAGATCGAACTTTCGAACGTAATTTCAAATTAGATTGCTCGGATAGAAGTAGATATCATCCATTCGTTCGTTCGTTCGCTATTCAGTTTCATGTGTATTTGTTTTTTTTTTATTGTAATTTTTATTGCCTATAATAATTTACGAGCGATTTTTATCGATTTTATCGAAATCGATTAAATTTGTTTTTTTTTTCGATGATTCTACGACTATTCGTGTTAAGGCCATTCGATCTTTTCTCGTCGTTTCCCAGGTCTTCGAATGTGTTTCTTTTTCTTCTGTTATTTTTACTCGGATTTTCTCGAAGTTACTCCTGTGTATAGAGACAAGTTCGTAGGCACACACAGGGCGTTTAGCGGGTTTGACGTCAGAACCCCCAATCGTCCCACCCTACCCGGCCAGAGTTCAACCCCCGAACGCGGGCTTAACCGACACTCGCGGAGAGGGCAATGATCCCGAGCTCCACGACCCTTAACTCGGTCAACCTCGACACAGGTCCGCCATCTCGTGGGTGTTTATGATCCACTTCTCTCTCTCTCTCTCTCTCTCTCTTTTCCCCCACCACCCGTGAGTCTGTAGGTGTGTTTCCCTACTTTCGCATATTGGTATTCATCCCACCGTTGCTAAATTTTCTATCATTTCCAGCTTTTCCTAGCTTGACCGATTTCCTTTCAAATGCAAATATACGTTTTTTCCAAAATCAAGAACGAAATATACTTTCATCAATTTTATTCCTCGACTCGTTTATTTGTACTTTTGGGCCATGGAAAAGTATGAAAAACTTTGTATTTACGATATTTTAATAATAAATTATTACGAACGAGGTTCTATTTGTATTTCAATCGAGTAATCTCGCATATTTAACTTTCATTGCGAACGATATCGCGCGCGCAACTATGTATTAATACGAATAGAACGCCTGTTGCAGCGTCGCATGTGTTACGAGGGCTTATAACGATCGCAAAGCAGAGTCATAAAATGCAACGTAGCACTGTGTCCAATATACGATGTAATCCTCGTCTCAATTGCGCAACCTTTTCTACTTTACTATCGCTCGCTCTCTCCTCGATGCAGTTGCAGCTCTAACCCAACACACGGACCAACCGTTCAACCTGGATTGCACTTGGCTCGAAACTTTCACAAAACTTTCTAGCGAGTCTCGTTTTCTACGAGCGTCTCGACCGAACTCACGGATAACTCTCTCGGAGTCAACGCACGCTCTTCTCTTATCTCTCCCTTCCTCTCTATCTCTTTTTCTCTTTCTCTCTTGCTTGCTCTTTCTTTCTCTCTCACTCACTCTATCTTTGCCCCGTTGCTGTAGATTTAAGATGAATGAACCATCCCGTCGCTTTTCTCGCGCGTTGGTCGTCCTTTGATTCAAAATCGCGTGGGCAGGAAGCGACAATTTAAAAAAAAAGACCTCGTTTCGGCCAATGGATCTTTATCGCGACGTGACAAATCCCGAGTGTACTCGCCTTTGATCATATTTCACGCGGAACACATCGACGCGTGCGATTCTTATGTAAAAAATATTGCTAAAATCTTGCGCAATATAAAAGTCTCACGTGAGCTGTGTTTACCCTCGTGACGAAATATTCTAAGGAGAAAGCAAAGCCGTAAGAAGTTTCGTATCGCGTCACGTTTCCTCGTATCCATAAAACGTATTAACAATAATTTTTCATGAGATTGTCGTTCGACGATCGAGAAAAATAAAATTTAATTCGATCAATAGAACGTCGAACAAAATATTATCGTAATCCCGCTGCGTGGAAACTTTTCATCGTTGGAATCCGCTAAGAATTTTCCCTCGGAACGAGAATTCCCGGGAGTCCAATATCCCACGTAACTTCCGGTATGACGAGATCGTCGAGTTCCGCAATTGACTAAAATAGTAACATCACGAAACACCACGACGTATATCTAGCGTTGCATCTTATTTTCCCTCGCTCGACCTTTCCGACCAATCATCCAATTTCTCATCGTCAAATCTTTATTACGTTTACACACAAAACAAACAGAGAAGCGAGGTTATTTTCGTTGCACCCACGCGCGACATTTCCGGATAAAAAAAGAAACAGATGCTTCTAAAAAATTTCTCGCTCTACCAACCAAAATTTGAGATGAAAGTGCATAAATATGAAACGAATTCTTATTTTTCCTTGTCATTCGTGACGAAGAGAGATGTGGGCGTTTCGTGAGAGTGTCGTCAGTCCAAGCGGTGAACAATTTTCCGAGAGCCCGGAAGAAATTACAAACTACTGAATGAAACTCGTTAAATACTGTAATGAAATAACCGCGTGTGTTTCGAGGGAAGTTTACGTAGCGAGGAAATGAGATTTTAACACCTTTCTCCAATTGTCACTTTCGACAAGCTCTCGTAATAATTATAATAATAACAACAATAACAATGTATCATTCTTTCTTCGATAAATCGAATATCATAGATCGTTCAATCAACTTTTCGTCTGGAAAAGTCGCATGCGCAGCTGCCGAGGCTCAATGGGGCGTGAATAAGTTAGACTCGAATTTATAACCTCGTTATAAAATTTACCATAACAATGGATTAATTTATTATGCAAATATGTGATAAACTTGTTCGTTTATGCATAGACAAACGGTAGCATCGATGATTATACGTATTCGATATGGGGACCAGCATCCCTCCTCTCTCTCTCTCTCTCTCTCTCTTTCTCTCTCATCTCACCGGACTACAAAACGTAGTTACATCTGTACACGCGTGTGCAATTACGTTTGCCTACTTGAACGGGACATACCAAATAGACAAGGCACAAAATGTATACACGAACACACGCAATAGCCAATACTATCGCGCGATTCAAGTGAGAATGGGCAAGTGTGCGAGAGATAGAGAAAGAGAGAGCGAAAGAGAGAGACAGAGAGAGAGAGAGAGAGAGAGAGAGAGAGAGAAAAAAGCTCGAGTAAGTAGTGAACTCGCTCTCGTCCGTTCGCTATAGCGAACGCGGGCGCATGCGTCAGTGATCTCAAGGCCTTCGCGTATTAACTCTTTGAGTTCGCCTCGAGCGAGAACGCCGCGCGACGCCGCTGCCCCACTTTCCTTAGCGCTCGGTCAACGACCCACGGACGTTGTTCGCTCCCGGTAGGTGAGTTTCCAAGGTGCACTCACACAGATCTACAGGAAATTTCATACACTAGCTTAGCTCGAGTACAAGTGCGCTTGCGTATGTGTGTAGTGTCGATGCGCGCTTGCGTGTGTGTGTGTGCGCGCGCGCGATTCCACCACTCTTGTATCGCGTTCGATAGTTCCCCTCCTCCAGCTTGTTTCTACCCCAGTCGGACGACAGTCTCGTATCATCCCCACCCAAAGTTCCATGGTATCAAACCTATTCCTATCTCCCACTCGCGACTCCTCAAAGACTTCGGCTCAACGCCACGTGGCGGCGCCACTCTACTTTCGCGAAATATTTCGCGCCTCTCCTGTTGCCGCGAGCCACGCGAATGTCGTATCGGTACTGTAGGCTATCGATGATATCGCGCGAATACGGTCGGTACGGGAGAAAATCCTTCGCGAATACCCGAACGATCGCGACGAGGCCTATAAACGTTCATTATCCCACCGTTGAGCGAAAAGCTCGATCCTCGAGAGAGACGGGAACAGGCTTGATGTCGATGTCGAAAGGTGGTACGAACGGTGAGATATCCGCGATATTAAATAAATTATCAAAATTTCTATTTTTTTCGTTCAATTTTTATTCAACCCCAAAATCAATCCTACCATTCTTTTTATTAATTTTTATTCTTACGTTTAGAATTCAAAAATTTTCGGGACTAAACCAATTAAAAGGCTTGAGAGCAAACAAATTATTTGATAAGAAAAATTCTTTATTTTTATTCGTAAGAAAATAATATCGTTACTAATTGAAATATTTTTTCTCTTTACAGGTAAGTCCAAGTTTTATTCTTCGAGCTAGCTGCTAAGCGACGATCTAGTCAACGTCCTCTCCAATATTAACCGTAAGTCCATTCGTTATTATAATTTTTTCTCGTGTTGATTCGACGTTGACGCAATTGCTGCGAGAAAACCGCACCCATCGATCGTCGATTAGCAAAACGAGAAGGTTCGTCGACCCCCGTATCGGGGGCCACGAGTTCGTCGACGATTCATGGTTAAAAATATCCTGGGATCGTTCGTATCGCCCTCTTGTCCGTAGGGGTGGGGGGAGGGGGGGTGATATACCGGCAAGGGGGATGTGAGTGACGAGGGTTGAATTTATGCTGGAAATATTCTTAATCGGAAATTGACTGAGACCGGCATCATATTGCCCCCCGCCTCCACTCGCCCTCCCCCCACCCCTCTAGCACCCTTGCTCTCTCACTTTCGCGTTCCTGTAATAAGTTCTCATATTCCGTTCATGAATAAGCCGCAATCAACTCACCACCCCGCGTCAATGCTCCCATTGTGTGCTTACACGCCTACGCCCAAGCCGGAGGATAATTTGCTATCGATAACACGAAGCCCCCTCTCGTCAGAGAGCAAAAATATATGTAGAGCGTGGCTAATTTGAACCGGGGGTCGAGAGCCGGCGGGGGGATTGACTTCAAATATACGCACACACGCCTGTCGCTCGTACCTCCTAATCTCTCGAGAGCGTTTTTTTTTTCTTTCACCCTCCACGAGAATTCCGAGTCCCTTATCTCCCTCCACGGACCGTGATAATTCAAGTTTTAAGCGGTGGAAAAAGTTTCGATCGTTAAATACTCCGTATAATTAGGGAAGTTTGTCAAGGAGAAAGCCATCAATTTAAGAAGGAGGATGAACAAAAAAAAATGGAGACGAAAAACGGTGCTCCGGACAATTTCAGCTTGAACGCGTGTTTCGCCTCGATAGAGAGACCTTATATTTTTAATCCCGGTGTAACGCGAACGATAAGATTGGACCGACCTGAGTTTGAGAGGGACGCGTTTGAAGAATGTTCGATTCGTGGGTCGTTTAATATATTTTCCAACGAGCAGCTCTTTATCTTTTTCTCGTTGCTTCGCTTTTTTTTTATATCCGCGCGTAGTTACTCGTTAGTTTTTTAATCATCGTGCGCAACAATAATCTCCCTCTTGTTTGTTCCATGGAGAAAACGCGTGGGCAACCCTCGACGCTTGCGCACCAACGACCCTCTCGTGTTTCTCATCGCGGCTACCCTCCCCCCTCCCCCCGTTCCCCACCCCTTGCCCCTCATTCATGGATCAGTCCTATCGTCGTGTACGCGTTGCCTCCTGGCGAGTGTTCCACACAGTTTCTCGTCGCACGTTGTTCGTCGCGCGGTTTCCTCTCGACTAACATGTCACTGGCGGAAAACTGCAACAATAATAACAAAGATAACATCAACAAGTACAATAACCTCAAATCGATAAGATCGTGCGTCGTTGCTTCGACCTCGGGGGTAGTGAATAACCCTCGAACAGTTCCCAAGGTCGTGCTCCGGGCGAGCCTAGCCGGGAGCGTCGATCCCGTCGAAGTCTGCGAGGTCACCATCGTCATCACCAAGCCCCCGGAGGAGAAGGTCGCGTCCGAAAAATCCGCTTCACGGACCAAAGGTGCGTTTCTCCCCGAAAGAACGTCCTCTAATCCGGATGATTTGTTCGTTGCGTCATTTGTCGTAATTTCTTTACGGAAGAAAAAATTGTCCAGGATAAGCTTCCTCTTCGCCTCGTTCTGATTAGTATTTCTTTAAAAAAAGAAAATCTACCCTAATGACTGACTCTAATGGATTCTACGTAACAATTGGTCCATACGAGCGACCTCGAGCTTCTGCGTTGTTTTTTTTTACACGAAGTTGACGATTTGTCAGACCCAGCTGTTTCCATCGTAGATCACCGTTTCACAGATGTTATCGTGGCGACACGTCTGGTATAATCACGACGCGCAGGTGCGAGGTCAAAATGGGTGTCGGAAATGTCAAAATAATTTAATGATCTTTCCATCGTTCTTATCGAAATCGGAAGTAACGTAACGAGGACAACCATGAAAATTCGTCGTGTTTATACGGTCGTAGGAAAAACTCATCCTCGATAAATCGCATTTTTCTCGGAATCCGGAAAATCCTTTTTCGAAACACCATTTCCTGCTTCTCTCTCTCTCTCTCTCTCTCTCTCTCTCTCTCTTGCTGTGAACGATGACAAAAATTACGACCGAAATTACTCGCGCTTAATCTTCGACACGGTGCTCAGCGGGGGTCGTGTAACAACAGGGGGTGATTTCTGTTCTCTCGTTGGTTCGCCTCTACGTTTCCATGTTTGCAAAAACCTTGGTGCGTCGAATGGCACTGGATAATTTACTGGGCATAGCGGTCTTCCAAGGTCCTTAGGGAACGATCTAACCAACGAATGGCCGGTCATCATGTACAGGAGCCATGAAATAAACGTACGGTAGGGAGTAAATCCTCGTCAAGCCCGTTAGTCTCTACCTAACGCGTTCGAGTTCTCCTGAAACAAACGCGACTTGTCCTTCGCGATTTCTTCGACGATTAAGAACCTCGTTTACTTCATAATCGATATAAGATTAAAATTTCTTCAACCCCATTGCGAATCCCATTTTCTCCTTTTCATCGAACAAGCCCCTTGACCTTTGCCCTACGGTATAATTGACCCTTTAATGATCATCTCGAGTACAATGATTGTATGTACCATCATAAATTAGGATATCCTGTTTTGGAAGCGCAAAAAGACGGAAATGGAACAGTCGGTAGGGGGCGGCGGGGGGTTAGGCATCGCTTTGATACCGAAACGTATCGATTTTCCTCGAGGGTCTCTCACGTGCTCGCTGACATTGACATTGCCCGTGAACACCAGAGCCACGAAGCGAGTGAGAGAGCGCGAGAAAAAGCGAGCGAGGCGCGGAGGGTTATCGGCCAGCAGCCACCACCTTCAACAATCTAGAGCTCGCGCCCGGCATTACCGGTGGAAACGGGTTGAAAATGTCAAATCAGCGCCATCTATCCGCGAATACGTACCATCCGACTTTCGTACATACACGCGCTTGTACGCGTGTTCACAAACGCGCATAACTGTACCCGTATTCTCAGGTTTATTCCCTCGTACACGTACGAATGTAACAGTGCAAAACAGGAAAGGAAGCCGGTCGACTACGTAGTTCACGACTTCTCCGCCCGATGGCGCTCGCGACTCGCGGGAAGCCGCGTTTGCGCGGTGCTGTCGCGATTCGCGCGCGTTCTTTGGCCGGCGGGGTGGGATTTTCGAATCTCCGAGTGAGAGAGAGAGAGAGAGACAGAGACAGAGACAGAGACACGCCGCGGGAGCATCAACCGGCGTCGCGAGAAACCGTCCCGTTATATTCGCATGCAGTTCTAGTGTGTTATATTGCAGGAAGCAACCGGCCTGCGCGTGAATTCGCGTCCGCCATTGTTGCAATAACCGCGCTTGCACTGCAAGAAGGGTGATGGTTATAACTATACATGCATACATACATATATATATATATGTGTGTGTGTGTGTGTGTGTGTGTGTGTGTGTGTGTGTATAGGATATACTTATGTTGTATAGTTTAGAGCGCTGCACCGCGCGCGTGAGAATCGTTGCGGTACCTCGAACGTCCCTCTGCTCGTTTTCTTGCACTAGCCCCCCTCCCCCGTCCTCACCCCTTCTCCTGTTCTATCTTTCTTTATCCCGGACGATCCGTAAATCTCGTGGGAGAACGGGGTATAGATTTTTAGGTCGATTTATGACGACGTTTACGAGCATTCGAGTCACTCACCCGTCCCACTCCTCGATCCTTCACAGCGCGCCATAGCTCGGAACTCTCGTAGTTCGCACGAATAGAAAAAGTCGGAAAAAAGAAGAAAAAATTGAAGGAAAAGGATAAAAGTAAAGAAGAAAAAAAAACGCGACGCAATGGAGTGTTCGGTTAGGTCGTGTCCTGTTACACCGCCACGGTGTACTTGCACGTACGTACACAAAATTTACTAGCAGATGTGATATTCCATGTACATCTCGACGTAGCTTCGTAATCGTATAAGAAGAAACGTCTAAACGCTTCCTGGTACGATCCTTCCTGGTCCGCAATGCTAATGTAGGAAGCGGAAGGACCGTTTTCTCGTGGATGATCCTTCGTGGCATAACGGATCAACGGAGTTTTAACGCCGCGACCCAACTCTCTTCGCAGCCACGACCGAGTATAAAACAATCGTCGATCAATTTGCTTAAATTATTCTTACGGCAGCTGGCAACTTATTGTCTCGTTACTTATTACATTTAACCGACCAAGTGAAAAGGAGGATGCGTATTAACGCCGTTTCACTTAGACGCGAGCGAGCTTATCCATTCGCACGGTCGTAACTCGCGAACCGCTCGTCGGATCTTCGTGCCAGTCACACCCGTACGAGACAATTTTTACGTCGAACTGGTTAGTCACGATTTTACGAACGGTTATTGAAGTTTTCATTCATGTTTTTCTCGGATTGATTTTACGATTTTGCATAAAATTGAAATTCTTCCAGAATTTTGTTACTTCTATTGATAAAGAAGAGAAACAAGCTTTTCGTCCAAGTTTATTCTTTATTGTTAAAAATAATATTACAGCGAGGAGAAACACACGCGCGATTGGTGAACGTCGCGGCGACTAATATCACGAGTTGTTTTTCGTCGTTCGGTTTTTTTCGAGGCTAATGTGCCGATGGCCCACATTTTTAACGGCACACGAGAGCCCGCGTTTCTCAACGAGGGCTCTCTCTCTCTCTCTCTCTCTCTCTCGCAATACGTGGACTAACCAGGCTGGCGAACGAGCCATGGCTCGGTTCTCCTTTATCCAGGCGGAGAAATGAGAGAGCGAGTGAGAGAAACGTAGAATTGTACCTGGCTCATTCTTGTATGCTCGAGCGTTACGCAAAGTATTTACCAGACGAGAGACAACCAGAACCTCCGCGAATGTGTGTCGATGTCCTGTTGCGTGATTTTTACTCGCGGATACACACGGACGATCGACATAACATTTACACACCACTTACGTAGATTTTTCGATACAATTACGTACACAATACCTGTATCGACGAGCGCACGTGGCTGACCCCGCGAAATCGTGACTTTACAAATCGTAGCTGCGTAATTGTTATCGTTCGATTTCTTTTCTTTTTGTTCGTAAACAACCGCGCGTTATAACATAAGGGAGCTCGTTACGTTTCTGCACAATCGAAGCTTACAAAATATTTCGTCAAATGATTCGTTTGAAAACAATCGTTCGATAACCAAAAAACAAAATCTTTAAAATTCGCACGGATCGTAGCGAGAGTAAATTTGTCCAATTAATCGAGTCGAGTAATTTAAACGTAATTAAGTCCAACGAATAAGACAATATAAAAATTTAATTCACCCGCGCTTCACGGTTGGGAGGAGCGAAAAGCGTGGGAGAAGCTCGCGCGAAAGAATGTTTTCGTCTCGACTCGCGTAGTTTGGTTTGTACGAAAAAGAAAAAAAGGAAAAAAGAGCGAACGATGTCACCGTGGAACAACGCTGTCGTGTTCTACTTGACGTAATGCGTCAACCAACGCGAGCTTGTTTTTCACGCGGGAACGTAACTGATTGTGAGTGAGTCACTTATTTTTGGCAACAGGAGAGGAGAGAAAAACAGATTGAGAATGCTGGAACGAAGATGATACGACAAATATTTTCATTATACGCGATAACATTGTTGTATTCAATGACGAAGCTATGAAATATTAATCGATACGAAGTCTTTATATCCTCAATCATTCGATCGAGCGATTCTCGATATAAAAGAGATCTTTTTGTTTTGATGGATTTTCAAAAGAATTTTGATACGAAATTTTACCTTCACCTCTGTACCTCGCGATAAAATCCAACAGCGCGAGAAACAGAAAGAGAAAGAGAGAGAGAGAGAGAGAGAGAGAGAGAGAATCGGTCACAAAGAATAGAGATCACGGGGGTCTACGCCCGGTATCGATGTTTTTACCGTTCCTCCTCTTCGTCCCTCATTTTATTTTATTTTTTCTTCTCATCTCGTACCTCCCCACTTCCTTCTTCTCTCTCTCACTCTCTCGAGGACGAGAGAGAATCGGGCAACGCTGTGCACCTGCGATAAACCGTTACGTCTTTTCTGTCACTCCCTTCTCGTCTCGTGTTTTTTTTTTTTCGACCAACGCGTGTCTCGTGTCACGAAATTCCTTTTTTTTTAAATTCTAGATCGTTTTGTCAACAATTAGTTTTAACTAGACAAGATCATTTATCTTTGCAACGATGGTTTGAAAAAATTTGTCCTGGCGGTGCTTTAGCTTTTTCTTTAGTGTTTTCTTGTCTCGAATCCGAGTGTAAAAAGAAAGAACGTGTCATAACGATACGCGCGTACTCGCGGGCTGCGTTCGTTCTTGAGCGGGGCAATGCGGATCACGAGAAGTCGCGGAGAGAGTGCTTTCACCTTTCTCCTCGTCGTTGCTGCAGTCTTTGCTGTCTCTCTCGCACCCGTAGCATCTTTATTCTCTCATTCGCCGACAGTAATCGCTCTCTCTCTCACGCTCTTTCTTTCTCACTCTTGCATTTCTCCTGCTGGCTGTGCGCGCACGGAAAGAGCTTTTACTCTCGATCGTCGAGCGCCGAGCTTGCTCGCTCTCATACGGACGCCTCGGAGAAAGCACCAGCAGCAGCAACAGCGAACGCGCTACACGATCTCGACGACTCGCTCACGGCCTCTCGATCTCTCGCGACACTTTTTCAAACTTACGTCTGCGTTACGAAACTCGCTCTTTTCTCCGCCACCTTTCCTCTTTTCTCCTCGCCTCGTGCATCACTCGCTCTCTCTCTCTCTCTCTCTCTCACTCTGTTTTACTTCTTTTTTTCTTTCTCAACTTCTCGAAAGTCCACACGCTTCACGCGATCTCCATTTTTCCATTGCGCAATGGACCACACACGTCACAATAACTTGAAAAAAAAAAATAAATAAATGAATCAAACGAGTTTAATTATCTGTTGTTGACATCGGAAATTTTGTAATTCGAATTATGAAATGATTATTTGGGTCAAGTGCCGGCTACGATTTAATAGCGCGTTTGAATTATTTTTCGATAGAATTAGGTCGATTCTCTTGAAAATATTTATAAAATTGTAACGATAATACGTGAAGTTTCTCGTCGAAGTAGGGCTCGTACTCGAGTGGCTCGTTTTCTTTTTCTTCTATTTCTTTTTCTTTTTCTTTTTATTTCCGTCGCTCTCAAGCGATCGTGTCGTGCTTTCGTCATTTCGTCACGATACGAAAGAGGGCGAGAGAGTCTCTCGTTTTCGAGGTCCGCATTACGGATCGGGTACACAACAGCTAGAACCACGTCGGCATATCGGTATATGGCTCTAGTCAAAACGATTGAGCAACGAGGCGATGAATCGCTCGTTCTCTCTCTCTCTCTCTCTCTCTCTCTCTCTCTCTCTCTCTCTCTCTTTCATCTATGATAAGAGAGACGAAGTGAGAAAGAGCGCGTATATAACGTTCTCGCGCGGCCGTCCTGGATGTCGGCCGCTAACCCCGACCGAATCAAGGCCGCCGTCGCCTCCGCTCTGCTGTCATGAGGCGGGCTGACACAAGCGCTCGCGCGTCTCTCACTACTGCGGCTCTTACTTTCACGAGTGCCCGTCTCGTTCCCATTGCTCTTTATCTCTCTCCCTCTCTGGCAAATCTACCATACAATTTATTTTATTTTCCTCAATTATCTAATTAAATAAAATAACAACCGGTTTCTAAAGAAATTTGGTGATTTATTGAAAAAAAAAAAAAAAAAAAAGAAAAAAAGATTAGTGATCGATGAATCGAGTCATCGACCTTCGGAAATATAATGTTGAAACAAGCGGTGTAAACAAATCGGTTAAAAAAAGATCATTGTTTTCTCTACGTCGAGTTTCGATATCGAGCAACACGTCGATAAAAAAGATCGATGAGAATTTTGCTGAGGTGGCAACGAGTTGAAAAAAAAAAAGAAACGACACCTACCTACTCCTTTCACATGCAGCAACGGTCTATAAAAGGAGCTCTCGCGATAGAGTATCGTCCTCTTTGCCCCCACCCTTCTTTATCCTGCTCCTCGTGCGTCTCCGCAACTTGAGAGATATCTATATACCTACCATATACTCGCGCAATCAGGTTATGTGTGCCTACGACCTGGTGGCCTTGCCTCGTCGCTCGCTGGACCGAGACGATGGAACTCGACGCTCTCGCGCCTCGTCTTGCGAAATTATGCTCGCTCCGTCCCTCCGGTCATGCATCCCGGGACAAAAGTGTGCTTCCAACTGACGTACGAAGATTAATATATTTTTCGATTCAATTACGATTATTTTTATCATTTGGAAATCAACGTTCTTCGGATCGTGATAATGGATATCGACGCTAAAACGTTTTTCCATGTAAATTAAAAATACCTGTTCAAATAAGCGCATACCCACGCATATACAATATATAATATATTATGGAATATTATTTGATATAATATGTAATATAACATAATATATTATATAATATATTTTAATATAATATATAACATATTATAATATATAAGATAATATAATATATAATATATTATAACATATTATATAATATATATATTATAATATAATGTAATATATTATATAATATATATATAATATAATGTAATATATTATATTATAATTATATCATATAATACAATATATATATATATATATATATATATATATACACACACGTACCTTTCTCCTCCGTGATATAACAGTTTCATTACATCTCCAACTGACACATATGCACGAAACCGTATATAAGCTATATATAGATCGTCTACGATCTCTGTTTTTTTCTGGGACTCAGTATATATATATATATATATATATATATATATTTATATATATTATCTCCGCTATGACCTAACAGTTTCGTTGACCGACAACCTCGCGACGCACATGCGCGCGTACACAAGCGCGTCATGTCGATGACACAATTAGAAAGTTCCGGAACGCGACGTGTATACACACACACCGTCGGCTTCGTATTAGTAACGAGACAAACAAAATGTGTGAACCGAACACCCATTTTCCCGTTTATCCCCTTATGTACATACAGATATAATGTAGAGCGAAGATGGAAACATTTTAACTCCACGTTCTAGCGACATTTAAGTACTTTTAGATCGGAGCTCTTAGCGAGATCGACGATAAGACGAGAGATGTGTGAACGAGAATTCTTTCGAAAATTAACCGTTTTGTTCTTACAATTAGTCACGCACGTAGTCTGTCGAATGCGTTTGAGATAGCTGTTATGTGGATAAACGCAAAATTGAAATCACACATTGTCACGTGACTCTTGTCTTTATCTCTCTCTCTCTCTCTCGCTCGCTCGATCGGATAAATCGCCGGATCTTCTCGTGCCTGAGGGGAGATCCATCAATTTCGACAAATAGCCTGAACATAACTTTCCACTATATATATATATATATCCTTAATCCCGCGCCATAAAATTGAAGCGTATCAACCACTTGTGCAATATCCGACCCAGCCGTTTGTTACCCCGTATAATACTTATACAAGAGTTTACGTTACATCTATATATATATATATATATATATATATATATATGTATAGGCGTGTATGTGTGTTTTTATATCGTATAGAAGAGACGTCCTTAATAAAATTTGAGAGCAGAACTCGACTAAGGTCGTTACCCTCCGACCCATTTGCTCGCGAGCACATACATCGTACACTCGACACTACGCGCGTTCCTCGGTTCTGCCACGAATGTTACGTTATGTCTTTCTCGACTCGAGTCTCGACGAGACGAGAGACATGACGTTGAATTTTGTTCCAGTATGTGTCTTCATCTTTCCAACGTAATTTACCATTACTTCCTGGATCATTCGAACGGACGACCTTCTCACGTATCGCGCTCATTAATAATAATTATATTTATGATTGATTAATACGCGAATTCCTTCGATCAGGTCATTTAAATCGGTATCAAAGATGTTTCGGTACACAATAAATAAGACTTTAATCTCGATGAAAACATCGAGATTAAAATCTTATTTATTTTATTTATTGATGAAAACATCGAGATTAAAGTCTTATTTAGTCTACGGTCGTAGACGAATGAGACTAGCGTGAACTATAATTATTGGTCTTTTAAGAAATTGCATAATTGTTGATACGCCGAGATAAATGCGATGACTCGTCTCGGGAGGTTGGGCCTCGGGCGATTTTTTGTTTTCGACAGACGAGACGTCTTTACTGTCTCGCTATATAACACATTTATTATAAATTATGCGTCTACATATATATATATATATATATATATATATATATATATATATATATATATATATATGGAACGCCCGAAGCTTTTCATTCGTCCTCGCCGATCACGTTTCGTAATGGACCGATTTCTCGTTCACGACGAGCGAATTTTCTTTCATCTCTCTATCTCTCTCTCGTTAATATGGTAAATGTGCAATTCGAGATGCAATCCGCACGCGCTCTTACGAGCTAAGTGAACGGGATATAGAATCCTACCTAAACATTACACGAAGAGGATCGTGCAACGTGTACAAGCGCACGATTCAAACTATCATTACATCCACCAACATCTCGACATAGCCAAAACATTATTTTTCAAAAAAAAGATTTTCATTAAATTTACAGATAAATTGATGTCTAAAAATTATCGTCATCCACGACACTCGCGATAAATGTCTATTTATAAATTATTTTAAAAAGTTCGAAATTCATTTATTATCGTGACATTTGACAAGATGTCAGAATGGCAGATGTAAAGAATTCGGTGCTCGAAGGATTCATGATTAATTGTCGAATGACCCATATATAAATATCTATATATATTCACACACACACACACACACACACACACACACACATATATATATATATATATATATATATATATATATATATATACGTATTACCGTAATAGTCTCGTCGAAGTACATTGACACGAGGGCACTTCAGTATTCGCGGTCTCCGGATTCT